>JAMQGT020005065.1:0-45633 GCA_024447675.2 Pterophyllum scalare
GTGTTATGTCCTCTTGCTGGTTCAGCATAGTATTGCTCATTTAATCTCCAAAGCAGCCTGTCTGTGTCCACCCTGCTGTATGTGACTAGCCTATATTTGTTGCTGTTGCTTGTTTCACACACTGAACTGAATCCCAGTGGCTGAGCAGCAGACCATGGTCTCTGTTTTTTCTCTGAGATTGTGTGTGTTAGTTACCTAGAGATCAATATAGGTGCTGCATCATGTGTTTTGAGGATTAAAGTCAGTTTGTTATTGTTCTCAGAGAAATGATAGCCAGGCATGGCAACAGTGCTGCAGCCACATCTTCTGCCAGTTCATATCCTGTCCTGTAGTGCCCTGTCCTCCAAACCAAACACAGAGCCCCCTGCCTGGAAACTTCCTGGCTGATAATGAGGTGATAAAGGTTACTAGACCTACAAACAGGGTGTCCCTGTTTTTACGCTGCCATCACACACTCAAAACTAACAGATACAAGTATGCACACACCTTGTTGATCTTCCCATTTCTTTAACAGTCCCTGGAACTCCAGATCCATTGAATCATTCTGTGTGAACCAACTTGTTTTTCCTTTTGTTTAATGCGACAGTGCATATTTTAACTTGTAACAGAACAATGTTGGATCTGAACTATTCATTGTTTCTGCCAGGAGGGCCTGGTGGAGGCGGATAAGCCAAAAAAAACATTTCAGAACATTTTGGACTGATGAAATGAAGAAAAAAACGTGGATAATGAGCTGGAAAGAGTGAAGAAAACAAAAGCAAGAAAAGAAAATGAAGATCAGAACATGAAGCAGTGAGTCAAAAAGGGATCATTTTAGCTCTATGCACATTCAAACATGCACCAGCAGTTTTAATAGTAGTCATAATAGTTCAAATGTTTCTGGCAAATGTTCTTTTTTTTAGTATGATTAAAAAAGCAACAATAAAACTAGTAAATTTATGGTTTATTTAAACTTTAAGCATAAAAATACAAACTTTCCCAATGATATAAAACAACCAAACAGTATACATCCCATCTGAGTCAGAAATATTTACACACTTCCTTTGAAAGGATTTTCAGGTGGATTTTATTGCAGTCGATGTGTTTGAAAAGGTAAATATGAGGCACGGCTCAGCTAGAATATAGAAAATCGACTTTAGCTCTAATTTTTTCTGAACAAGTAATGAAAATATCACAGAGCTGCAGTTACAGAAGAGATAGCTTCATACAGTTTCTGTGCTTTTTCTTCCAGCTGCTCTGTAGCTGCAATGTCCCTTCTCAATTCTTTTCAAACTCCAAAACAGCTTGAACTTTAACCCACGGTGCTTCTAAAATACTGCTTCGCCCTGCTCAGTTGGCTTCTGCCAGTGGTTTCGATGCTTCTGCTGTGTGTCACAGCCCAGCACCTGCATGCGCAGGGCGATTTAGTTGACTGGACAGAGGTAGGATTCGGATGTAGCGGCCGAACAGTGGAGGATCAAAGACGGTGATAGCTCCTCGTCTCTGATCATCATTTCCTGTGAAGATATGTGGAAGAATGGAGGAAAGAGAAGAAAGTTTGACAGATAAAATGATGTAATAAGCTAACTCTGTGTTAAACACATTAAATAAATGCCTATTTGTCTTTAAATATCAACACTTTTTAGAAGCTCACTAATAGTGTTAATGCACTGAATGAATTAAATGAGTAGAGAGCATGGCAGTCATTGCAGTTTTATGGACTTTTTTATGTAGGTGAGGTCAGAGTCTGGGAATGGGAATCTGGATCCCATTCCCTGGCAGCTCTGACACAGGCCTTATTGTAATGGAAAACGAAACACAAAGCCCACCTTTTCTCTTTGGGAGCTCTCCTCTAACACACTGCTCCAGGAGTGCCCATCATGACTGATGGTGACTGAGAACTCCGTCACCATCATTTGGGTCAACACTGATCGTGCTCCCTGGGTGATGACTCCTGTGATGCGTTTGACTTTCCCCAAGTCAACCTGCAGCCACTCCTGGGGGTGTTTGTTCTGAGGTGAGAGAGGTGAGGTCAAAGGAGACACGTTTAGATGCAGAAAATGAAGATATTCAGACAAAAAGTGCAAAGAAACAAAGCGAGAAAAAATCCGCAGCACTTAAGTGAAACTGCATTTTCAAGCATTTAAGAAATCCTTGTGAATCCCCAGTGCTGAAGAGAAAGATGGATACTGTGCAAAAATCGTGAGCGTCCCTGATTCCTTTCTATTTTGCCAGGAAAATAGGATATAAGGTACAGTGCAAACATACTGTACATAAAACCAGAACTGTACCTTTTGTTTTTATTTGTTGTATAGTATACGATTTATCATAAAATGATGCTTAATTCACAGAACAGATAATTTAACCTGTAATTAATTAGCAGCTGATCGTGGCTTATATGCCACTCTGAAAGGTGAGCTAACACGGCCTGTTCACTTGCTCTGTTTCAAGTTTTATTTTGAAACACTCACGTGTCTTTTTCATTTCAGTTTGCCTTCTTTGGACAAAAGCACTGGGCCACCCACACATTACACCTACAGGAGCTATTCAGTCATGGAAACTCATGCTACAAAGCTCGTGACACACAGTTTTTGTGCTGATGAGGAGGTCTGGACCTCTGCAGTTATTAAGTCAGCAGAGTGCTGGCGACTTTTACATACTATGAGCCTCAGCACTCAGCAGTGTTGCTCTGCAACTTAACATGAGCCGCCACATTGTGGTTGAGCTGCTGTGACTCCTGAAGACTTCTACTTTGCAATAATACCTCTCACAGCTGATGGTGGAATGTACAGA
This sequence comes from Pterophyllum scalare, assembly GCA_024447675.2. NCBI lineage: Eukaryota > Metazoa > Chordata > Actinopteri > Cichliformes > Cichlidae > Pterophyllum > Pterophyllum scalare. The sequence continues at coordinate 2,773 of JAMQGT020005065.1, forward strand.
AAGGAAGAAATTTCACAAATGGTCTTTTTGCAATTTTGGCATCCTGTTTCCCCACTCAAATTCAGTGAGCCCTTTAGATTGACCCATCATTTTGCAAATGTTTGTAAAAGACTGCCTAGGTGCTTGAGTTTACACCCTTGTGGCAAAGGGACTGAAAACACCTGAATTCAAAGATTAAGTGATTATAGCCCAATACTTACAGTATGCTCATATTATGTGCATGGCTGCGTGAAGCTTCAGTGAGGATTCATTTTTGAATTTATGTTGAGTCTGTGATCTACCCAGAATCGTCATGGAGTCTTAAAGCCAGAATTTAATGAAACTCCAAACAGAAAATTATGAAAATACTTATATAATGTCTTTTTGTGTGGTTGTCCAAAGCCATTTTGTCATGCAGATAGTGGATTGATCCACTGACCTTCTAGTTAGTGGACAAACTGCTCGGGCTGCAGAAACCCAATACTGTGGTGTGTAATTGAATAGACAGATACCCAACAGTTTCAGAAAGACAAGTGTGTTGACATGATCAATATATAATACAGGCAATATATAATCTGTAGAAGCCAGGGATTGAAACCAGGGCTTCATACTTAACAAATTTATTACATCACCACCCAGGTTTATGCCACAGCTGCCCTAAATAAACAGCTTTGCTCAATACCAAAATCATTTTTTATGTTTCTGTAATGGTTAATTCACCAGCATGTGCAAGATTTTTAATCAAAATTATATTTTTAACGCTAAAATATAATTCAGAATTTTCAAATTTACTGTTTTACAAAAAAGCATAAAAATAGTGAAGCATGCTATTATTTACAGTTATTTATTTGAATTCCTAAACAGAAAATTTTGTTTTAGTGATTGAATGTTATGGTGGATTAATTTCTGACTTCTCAGAGAAGTTCAGTGTGCCGGCTCAAATATGGGCATAAAAACATGAATTCAGTTTGTTAACTTCTCTAATAAATAACAATATTATATATTTTTAAAATATTTGGAACGGTTGGCAAAAAAAATCTAAGCAAAAGTTAGAACTAATTGTGTCACCTAAATCACAATGCCCCAGCTCTTCATTTTAAAATCATATCTGAAAATCAGATCTCCCGTGCTCACAAAAGCAAAGAAAATAATTTCTTTTGGGTATCCTGTGACATATTTGCAGCATTCCTGTTTAGTCTACTGTTAACTCAAAACAAATACTGACTTTAGCTCCTAGCTGAGCCAGTAAGGATGATAAAAAAAGAAAGAAAATTATTTAATTTGCTCAGAGCCTTGCAGTCATTTTTGAACTTGATTCTAGATAAAAATTGGTGCAAAATGGGTTGACCTCCGTTCCAAATGCTGCAAGTGACCTTTAATAAACAGCTCAAGAGTTTGCTAGAAGAGCAAATCACACCTCTATAGTTCAGGTCTACAAAGTGTGAAAATGATAACCTGAGCAGGAGGAAAGGAGAAGCTACAGGCTGACAAAATAAAAGGACGGCCAGAAGAGTGAAAGGCTAATAAGTCTTATCAGGCTCATTACTGGTTGATGTGATGGGGCTTCTTGAAAAGTATAACTGAGCCACTGATGATGCATGCAAAGGTTAGCACTTTGGAAATGCCGGCCTGTTTTCAGTTTAGAGTATTACATAAGTAAGACAGGACTTATGGTCTATTCAAATTTCCACCCCACTAATTTTAACATATTCAGTCTTTTTATCCCCATGTGCAGTTCTGAATGTTCATAATTTGGCTACGGCAGACAGATATTAATACTGACTTGGAAAAAACAAAACAAAACTCTCAACCACGAATTCACTGCGCCACAATCCATTATTGAGGCCAGAATAACGTCACTTGAAAATGTGACTTGTTATTATTCTTTATGTTAAATAAAAATAAATCTGTCCAAGCCCAAGAAAATGTGCTGAGCTACAGTGTTTGTTTTTCAAAAATGTTGTGTGTATGTGAATACGTGTGTGTACTGTATGTTCACCTTTGGCCTCCAGGCATTGGCGCTGCCTTCTTGGTGGAGGCGGGAGGCTGGGACTCCAGGTGCGCAGAAACGACGAATGATATGAGGAAGCAGTGAAGCTGCTGTCAGGAATCAGCCTCCTCTGGAGTCCGAGAGCGAGCGAGCAGCCTGACAACGCACAAACATGTATGGATTTGATAAGAGTGCTTTGACAGTCTATAAGTACAGAACCAGAACTGGAGTAAGATCGGCTTTGTCATTTTGGGTACAACTCACTGTTGAGATCACAGCCCAGTAGCTCCAGCCGGAGAGCAGGCTTCTGCACAAAGCTGTAAGGGTGAATCCTGATGTAGCGTGCCACGAATGGTGGAGAGAAACTGTTCTCTTTTACCTTGGAGCTGTCCAGGTTGCCATGAAAGAGCTATACAGAAAGACCATTTAGACTTGAAGGGTCATGCTGGCAGAATGGTATGCTCTAGTACAACAACCCAACACTGAAAAAACTGCCTCACATTCTCCATGCCTTTCTCTATTTTCCAGGCTTGAAACTTGCTTGGATTACGTAAGTTGTTACAATAAACAATTTGGTGACTCACTGTATTAATTTAACGATGAAACACAGTATCATGCAAAAAGTATTCAGCTGCACAAACTGAAAGCAATAGCTGACTGGAGGTTTGGAAAAGGCTCTTCAAAGCTGTGTAGTTTGCTGAATTCCCAACTAATGGGAAATTGAATTTTAAATAATTTCACTCATTTAGCCAGTGGCTCTATCAAATAATAAGCAAACAGCTTTACAGCAGCAAATTTCACTTTTAACTTGACTTTCTTCTCTTCACTTTAATTTTTGGATTCTGTAAAAAGGAATAAGGAAGGAAATGTTTTATCTTTCCACAAACATGAAACAGGAAACAGATAGTGGAGTTGCATTTGCACAGTGAAAGGTTTCATAACAGTTCCACAATAATACACATTAAATGACCTCTATCTGGAACTTCAATAAAAATATCAACATTTTATATAATAATCTTATATTTCAGATTTTAAAAAGTATTGTTTATTGCAACCTGTTTTTTTTCTAAGAGGAGGCTTCATGACTTATTTCTTTTAAATGTGAGCTTCCTCTTTTGATAAATAACAGTTATTTTTTCACTAGACCAAAGCTACATATTCCCCCTATAACTGGATTGCTTGAAATTAATCTTTTTATAATCTTATTTTCATATTTTATGTGCTGCAACAACAGCCAGACAGCCTGGCGTATCTGAAATAAAATCCACTAACTGCAATTGCAACCAGAGTAACTTTTTTTCTTCTAGGGATGAGACTGGAGCAACCTCATATCTAGAAAGTTTGGCATTAAATATCACAGGGCATTGCTGCACTGAAGTAGTTCCCCTTACACTAACAGATATTCAGTATGTAGACATACATTGGTTTCCAGGGTGTTGTTTCCTCTGTATGTGGTCCAAGTCTCCTGGTCCAGGCTGTAGGAGACAGTGAAGTATGTGATGTAGTGCTCCCTCAGCCTTGACCTCACCCCCTGTGTCAGCACACCATGCATCAGGCTGGGTTTCTGAAGGTCAACCTAAAAACACAAACATTACATTACATTCTCCTGTGCTCTATTTTTGGTTTATACAAGAATATTGGTATAACAGATATTGATCCGATTATTTTTTTAGAACAGTTCTGACCTTAATAACATTATGACTTTACTTAAATGAAGCAAGTAGATAATAAGCAAAGAAAGCTGCACCTGTATCCATGACTGCTTGTTGTTACCCATCCAGGCATTGATGTAACCTGACTGGTCCAGCCTCGCCAAGCCTCGGTTCCCAGTAATCTGGACACACATGTGAAAGCCCGGTTATAATCCATCTCACTGTGGGTAATTTCCAGAGGGCTTTCAGATCTCATAAAGGTTCCTGGTGGTCACCAGAGTGAGTTCTTTTTCATTTTTAGTTTAAGCCTCTTCATCTCCAATGTGAGGGGATTAAAGCATTCGTGAGTGCATTCTCGGTGCCTGAATTAAAGTAAATAAATAATTTTTAAAAAACCTACCCCAAAACCTGCTGTCTTACCTATGTGATGCGATGCTGTGATCTGGGAATCCTAGAAATCCGTCCTGATTTAATTCCCAGTGGCAAGACACATTCTGCATATCAAAAAGATACCACGTGCACATAATTCACTACCGAGAGCTCAGTGTGGGAATTAAACTAAAAAACGCCCATAAATTATACAATTAAAAATTACTGTTGTTTCCAGGCATGCTCTGCTGGTGTCATTCTTTACTACTTTGCAGAACAGAGATCCAATTAAATTTGAAACAATATTATTTACAGACACACGCACGTACTGGATTATAGACTAACAGTTTAGCCCTCATGCCAGCCAGCTGTAGTCTCCTATAGTGCATTCCACCAGCCAAGTGCCGACCGTGGGGGTCTCATCTCCACTGCTACAGACCTCAGGAGGGAGGAATAAATTGGTGAGCAGTGCAATACATGAAAAAAGTTATGTTTTATTGCAGCGAAAACAGATAAAAATGGCAAAGAGCAATAGAGCCTGAGAAATGAAGGAGAAATAAGTATATAAATATGAATGCATATGTGAATTTACCTGGAAAGAGGTTGTAGACGCCCATACGGTGTTCCTGCTTAGTATGAATAGTGAAAGGCAAACCATGGAAGTGCACAGCGTGGAGCTCTCTGTCGCTTCCTACATTCAGAAGGTGCCATCTGACTGGCTGGTACTGGGCAACCAGTAAACCAGGAAGAGTCTCCGCCACATAACCATTTATTGCTGAGGAGAAACATTGGCATCTCTTTTTAGAAAGATTATAGCCCAAGAAGAAACAAATATTACATCAGTAATCAAAGCGTTAATCTTTACCTGCAAATTTATTGCTGGTGTAATACCAGGGATCCTGGGTGTTGACCTGACAGGGTGGGGCACAGTGTCGCTTCAGGTTCTCCTTCAGGTACCAGCTTTTAGTTTCATCAAAGGTGTGGAAAAGCAGGGAAAACTCCTGGGTGTCTGCCTGGGTGTTCTGATTGGTCTGGAGAGTACCAGTCTTACAGATCACAAGTGGACCGATCAGACCTGAGTGAAGGTCCTTCTCCTAGAATACAAAAAAAAGAATTATGAAGTTTCTCCTTGTCAGATGAATAGTCAAGGTTATTACTGGATATCTTTTTCTGACTGGGGTCAAGGAAAAAAAATGGATACAGGGTAAAAACAAACAAGTGGCACTTGATTGATGCAGCTATACATGCTTTCTATTCAGGGAATTTAAATTGGAACAGGCTACAAATGAAGACCTCTGCAGACCTTGTCCACAGTGGAGTAGTAAGCCCCAGTCTTGCAGTCAAATTCAGAGTCAGTTGGTCCTTGCTTCCTGGTCACTCTCCAGTTATAAGTTCGGGCTTCACCAGGAGGAACAGGCTCTCCTGGCACCCCAGGTGGAGCAGAGGTAGAACTCGTTTGGGGAATGCCGCCCCCCTGGCTTCGGTCATAGATTCCATGAAGGTGAAAGGAGAACGGCCTGAATGCATTGTTCTTAAAGGTCACCTGGGATAAGACAGAGCGAGAAGAGCTAGTTGGCAAATCTAGAGGAAACATTTCTTGTTTTACTTTGCTCAGGTATAGTGACACTCACAGTGAGGAGATCATTAATCTCGGTTCCTGATGACAGGTCCCATAATTCCTAAGTGTTCCTGAAGCTCCCCTCTGCTTTCAGGACGCAAGAAATCTTTATCCCTGTAGGCTCCAAACACCACCTTCTTATAGTCTGGCAGGAACTTCCTGATCCCTCGACGTATCTCACTAAAAGGAGGGATTAAGTCAAAACTGCTGTTTACGTGAATTATATTACAGATGTAATTTGCAGTTGCAGGCTGCTATCATAGAGCTTTGGGACAGTTTCTTTGAATTTCTGCAAAAACACTTGATTCTTACTCGTTGTCAAAGAGCTGATGTGGTTTTCTAATGCCGTAGTTCCAGGTGATCTCCTCTGCAGCGATGTAATAGTGGCGAGGTCTGATTTCTCCAGAGCGCACGTTTATGTGTTCTGCACCAAATCGATCTAATGTGCCATTCACCTAGAAGAGATTAGATTTTAGAATTTATGTAGTGAAGTTTGTGGTATTTTGAATCATATCCACTTTATAAATGTGCATAAGACACACATGATGGTACCTCATGACTGTAGTCATCATACTCAAAGGACAGGTCAGTTGTTGTGTTTGCAGCAGTGTAGTTGACTTCCAGATCAAACAGATCATCTGTAAGTCGCTCGGGTTCTGTGTGAATGTGGTTTTGTGGTATTAAGTTTTTATCCACGTCTCCTGAATTTGGTGATTCCACAGTTGAGACTTTGGTGCTCAGCAGTGGTTCACTGTCCAGTATGATCTCATTCCTCTCTTCAGATTCTACCACTGTGCCATTCTTCTTGCTTAGCATTTCACCACTTTCCTCAGTTTTTACCTCAGCATCAATCTCACTCAGGTTTCCCACAACTTCTCCTACAATCTCCATTGTGATGTCGTCATCCATTAAAGCTTCAGGACTTATTTCATCTGTCCCGTTTCTGTTTGCCTGCCTTCTCTGTCTCCTGCCTCTGTTTTCTCCATGTTCTGTCTGATTCTCAGAAGCTGCCCTCATTCCATCTTTATCTATTTCTTTCAAGACATCCAGTGGGATGTCTCCCACAGAGCGAGCTTTCCCCCCTTTCAGCAATGCTACATTCATTTTCCTCAGCTCACATCTCTGTCCAGTCCCTTCAGTTTGACCAGTAATGTTTAGTGACTGAGTATTGTTTTGAGCCCGGGGTTTCTTGCACACTCGCACCAACACTGTGTGATTTTCAGGTCTAAAACCTCTTGGCGTGATATCTATTTTATCAATATAGTCAGAGAAATCTTCATCCACATCATGATCAACTAGGTCTCCATTGCTGCAGGGACGAACAGTGTAACGAATGCTCATCCCCCGGTTCTTGAGGCTGCTGTCAAAGGCGCTGATCTCCCACTCACCTATGAGAGGAGAAAGGTGAGCCTAATCATGTCCCCCAGGGTGTGTGATTGCAACATATGCATGACACAGAACAAAACATCCACTTTGTATAAAAGACAAACAATTATGTATGTCTTGTATAATTGCCTTGATACTCAACATTAAAAAAATCCAGCTAACTGTCTCTGTACATGTTGATCTGTGACCTTACCAATCAGCTCGGTCTCCATAGGAAGAGTTATTGCAGTCATGGGAAAGAGGGTGAGTACAGACTGGTAGAGGCCTTGGTACTGAAACATGTTTCCAGTGAAGTAAACAGAGAGGAAGTTGCTCTGGGTGCCCACGCTGGCCACATGCCAGAAGGACACATCAGTCTGACACATCACAAACTGACGCTTGCTGAACATGATGCCATTTACACCTGGAGGAAAAATTTTTTTTTTTTAAAAAGAGCACATTTTTCTGTTTACTTCTGCTGAGGAGCAAGTTGATTATTTCCATGTTTTGTGTGCAAAAGTGATTCTCATTGCTGTAGCAACCACTGAAAAGAAGTAAATAAAGCATGTAACTCACTGTAAATGACATTGGAGTTGTAGAACTCGGGGTCTGTGGCATTGAAGGAGTTTTGACTGGACTTCTGCATGTTTTCATCAAAGTACCAACTTCTGTTCTCATCAAATATGGCGAATATCAGGCTGAACTTCTTATCTGGTCCCACCTGCATGCAACAACAGGATTTATCAAAGAACAGAACAAGCTGCTATGTTACATCAGTGCACATTAATGGTTATGTCTGCATCTTAAAAACATTAACATTCATCTCACCAGTTGTCCTCTAAAATCGATGGCTTCGCGCTTGCAGATGAGCAGGGTGCCCACCAGCCCAGAGGCCAAGTCCCTCTCTGGAGAGACAGTACTTTGATACAACTGGGTCAAACATGTGGGGTCTCCCTCCAAGGGCCCATCATCTGGTGTTAGCCTCCATTCGTAGCCAAATGTCCCGTTGGGGGGCACACCCATTGAGCGCAGGTCTTTCTCTGCAGCTGTTTGGATAGATTTGAGTAGACTTTGTGAATGAGATCAGGAGGCTCATTCAGACATTACATTCATTTTCAAATGCAGTTACATTTGACTTTGATACTCCTGTTACTTGACCATTTAGGTAGATATATAAGGATGTTTTGCAAATATGTGTTTGTGGGATCAATAATCTGCTACTGCAATATTGTAATTAAAAAAGAAAAAGTGGGAATTACCTTAAAAAAAACCACCTTAACACCTTAAAGACGATTTATCTACATTCTAGTGACTCTAATTTACAGGCATTACATTTCTGACTAAACCAGTCAAAACTGAAAGACAATCATTTTATCTGTTGCTTTATGTTCATGTTTAAGCTCACCATTTGTGGATCCCTGCAGAGGAAAGATCTGGGTAAGGCCATTGGGGTAGATGTTAAAAGGGCGACTGGCCAGGTTCTTAAAAATTATCTGGAAAAAAAGTTCAAAGCATACAAAGGTAAGTATACCCCTTGATCTGGTATGATTCTGATTGTTTCTTTTGTTTTTACTTTATTTTAAGAATGCCAAACTCCCTCACTGTCTTCCCTCTGAAATGTTATTCACTCACATGGAACTTATCATTGACTTTTCCTTTCAGAACGGGACCCAGGAGTGTACTGTCAGGGTCTTTCCGCTGAGTGAAGGATCCATCTGTGTATTCCACATACACAACCTTTTTATACTTGTAGCTGAGGTGGTGTGGAGCTGCAGGCAAATATCTGGACTTCAACTCACTGATGAAGGGAAGAAAAACAAACAATGAGGTCAACAAGTACCTTTTTGTTCTTCTTCTGTCTGTCTATGAATTCCTCTCAGTACCTGTCACTTTTGGTGAGATGAGGAGTGTAGTTCCAGGTCACCTCTTCAGCAGCAATATAATGCATCCAGGACTCCTGTCCTCTGAGGCCTCTGACTTGCAGTTGTGGATTCCTTGGTATAAAGCTTATCATGTTGAACAAACTGCCATCGTAGTCATTAAGGCTCTCTTCACTGTAGTCCTCCTCATGTTTGACTTTACGCAGGCCGGGTGCCGGAGGAGTGATGGGCTCAGGGCATTTTTTATCCACTGTGAATAATGCGTTCATGCCATCTGGGGGAAGCGGAAGTGCACAATAAAAATGAAGACTTATGAAACAACTCTGAATAAAATTTTACTCTTTAGGGAAACAGATTTTCTGAGGTTCTGGAATTGGGCTCTCTTACCGTAGCGGTGAGCATGTATTTTACAGCTGATAAGAAAGGAGCCTATCGTATGGGGTCTCATTTCTGCGGTGATAAAGCTCATAGGGGTCACCTCTACGGTGACTTTACGATGGTTCAATATCTAAAAAAAAAAAAAGCAAACAAAGCTAGTGTAATGCCCTTAGAAGATAATAATATAACATTATATTAAACTCTGCTCAAAAGACAGTCTGAAACTCTATAATCCAACACTTAGAAAGAAAATATGTTCCCCAAAATGCCGAGCTGTAACAAAGCACATAACAAACACAGTTTAATGCTCTTCACTGTACTTCTACTGTACTATTTCTGCAGTTAAATTGAGTGTAGGCTTAAGTGATATGGAAGCAGCATATATTTCTCATGGTACCATATTCTTATCATATCACATCATCATATCCGGCCCTTCTAGTGAGATTGGAACTGTGGTCACTTTATTTCTTTATCAATGTTTCATGAATTATACAGTAACATCTATCATTTGCTGGTTTAAAATATCACCTTTTATTGTTAAATCTATGACTGCCATTCATGTGAAACATTAAATTACCGTCAAAGAATGATCCTGAAACTGAATGGAGTGGATTTCTGGAGCTGTGCTCATCCCTATCAGATGCCAAAACACAGGATTTCGGCCCTGACACATTGTCAATCCTACACACAAACGCACACAGAGAGAGGGAGAGAGAGAACAAAAATGGGACCAAATTCCCATGCAGACCACTTGCAAAGCCGGCACTGATAAATTGTGCGCACACAGTGGTAGCAGCAATTAACATTACAGCATGACTTCCTGCTGTAATGTTAAGTGATTCCCCTTTGAGTCAGGCTCTTTGATTACCAGGTAACGTAGAGTTGACATATCCATTGATGGTGTGGTATTCCTTCTTGCTGTTGCTCCTTTTGAACTTCTCTCTGCTCACCCTCTCTCCAACCTGTCCATACCAGCTTTTGGTCTCATCAAACACTGCAAAAAACAGGACGAATGCTGGATATCTCCTCTGCCCGTCTTCTGTGAAGGCACCTGAAAGAAGACCGGCATAATCTATGTGATGCAGAATGTGGTAAAAGGATTGCATCAAGCACATCTCTATCTTTATTGTGTCCACACTTCCTTATACTTCTTTAAATTCTCTTTGCAGTTCACTGCTTTTATTTCTATCCAGTGGCTTTCTGGCTTTTTGGGTTGGTCTATTGGTCACCACTTAATGCCATACCAAATATCTCTGTCCAACAACACATTGCCATTGAATTCCATACTGATTTTCATGGTGACCAGTACATGAATGTCAGTGTTTTTGTGTTGAGCTGAATCTGATTCGAGCATTCGTGCCCCCTGTGATGATGATCACACACCTGCAAACTAACGACTTTCTCATCAGACTCAGAGTGTGGTCATATAGGCAATGCACTCAAAAAATATTTATACCCACAATGCTGATTTTAATTAACTTGTTTACATGTAAATCTTCCATGTTATTTTATTACATAAGTACAATGTCAAATGTTACATTCAATGGAATCTGATCAAATTAAATTAACTTGATTGGTGTTCATTCAGTTTATACTAAGGATTTTTCCTTAAGGATTTATTATTTGAATAAATAAACCTTTGATTTTATATATTTCAGTTGTATTTTACTGGAACTTTGCTTCATGTTTATGAGGGCCAAGAATTTTTTGAGTGTGTGTGTGAGCCTGCATCAAGTTAATGTTCCAAACTGAGATGGAAAACACTGCAAATATTATATGTGTTTTACAAAAGCATATTGGCATAGTCATTGACAGGTTTTAATCATACTGATGTTAACTTTCAGCCTTGCTGCTAGTATAACTGTATTTCCTTTTCCTCGAGTCACAGCAGTTAAAGCCAGATGAAGCCCTTATTTAGATTAGTAGCTTCTTTCATTTTATGTTTTTAAATTAAGTTTTCATGTTTTTTATTTGCCGTGCGACAGGCTGGCGATCTGTACAGGGTGTACCCTGCCTCTTGCCCTATGATAGCTGGGATAGGCTCTAGACCCCCTGCGAACCTGAACAGGATAAGTGCAAGAGAATGGATGGATGTTTTTTATTTCAAAATTGGGGTTAAAGCTAGCTATCTCTAACCACTTGTAGCTCCATGTTTTTTTTCTTTATACTGGTATGTGGTTATGGAAAAAGAGAGAGGATGATGATACAGTAGCAATCTTACTTGATTTGCAGATCAGCAGGGGACCAATGAGTCCTGAGTTGAGGTCTCTGACTGTATCCACCCGGGATGTGTATGAGTAGGTGAGGCAGTCAGGGTCGCTGGAGGTCGGGCCGTCTTTGGGGCTGATGTCCCACACATACTCATAGTATCCTCCAGGAGAGACGGCATCATCTCCCTTCTCCTGACCTGTTGTGGAGTCATCATACCCAGCTCCTGGAAAGAAAGCATATGTCATCACTTTGTGACTCCTCTATATCCTTTCAGCACTAGAACTGGTTAAAAGCAGAAAATACACCGATCTGTTGAGCTTCGATTTCTGCTGGTAGAATCAGCATGCCAGCAAGGTGAACCCAACAAATGGCTGGTGAGAGTATGCAAAAGTGCAGGACACTTGACAAATAAGAAAAAAAAGTGTCATAACATTAGGAGTAAATCTTGCATAAATTTATGAAAATTTAATAGGAATAAGACTGCAATGTAAGCTGCTGTGAAAGCAACATCCAATCACTTACAATACTCAAAGGATGGGGAATAATGACTTCTGTCAAACAGGCGCACCCATGCGGGTGCACATGCATGGCCACAGGCAACTGAAGTGATTCAATCGGCTTCTTGAAATCCCATTCCTGGACATGCTGGGAGGAGCTCTTCAGATTAATTTAAGCCCAGTTATAGGAATCTACCCTTTGGCAGTAAAACATGAGATGTTTACAGTAAGTGACTTAATAAGACCTATGGCAGCATTAGAATATGTGCCAATGTTCTCTCTCTCTGTCTCTGTGTGTGTGTGTGCGTGCATGTGTGTGCACGCGTGTATCGGGGGGGGTATCCACACAAAATCTTCTTAGGTCAGGAATATTCAGCTATGTCCTTGACAGTTGGGTACTGTTGAAGATGAAAGAAGTTTGAAGACTGACTGTTTGACTCTGACAGGCAGTGCAATATCTGCACACACAAGATAATGATAACCGTTTCTCTCTGTAATTTCTAAGGAATGAGGTGGCAACTTTTTGGGCAATTCAGGCCACAGTACTTGGTGATTTCTGTATAATTTACCAAATTGGTTTTTTTTTTTATATAGAAAGGTAATCAAACCATTAATGATTCTTAAAAAGCATTTATTTATTGCTACATTTTGATGAGGCTAAAAATAGTTTCAGACTCAAGCAAAATCACATAAATGTGGCTCTAATCTAAAGTAGCACAGAAAAGTGCACATACTTACAAATAATTATGAGTCAGAAAGCTGAGTCAAGTTTTTGACCACGAAGAGCATAAAGCAACTGTCTGAGATACACTTTGTAACTAAGTAGATATGACTACATGAGTGCAAGTAAAAAAAAGGTTTCAGGATGCCAGCAATTCTTTCCATTCTGTTATACTAACCTTCAGATTGTTTCCAGTAGGTGATCCCCACAGGGCTGATACTGTAGGACTGAGAGGCTAGGTTTTTGAAGTGGACCACCACTCTTTCACCAGCTTGCGTGACAATCAGAGGACCTTGAATACCTGCGAGCAAAAGACATAATGTTTGTTTGGTTAGAGAATTCAAACCAATTCAGGCAAATGCTGAATTTTTCCACATCATCATTCTTCAAACCACTCAGACAAAATTTGTCCTGATTGTCCTTAAATGTTAATATAATAATCAAAAATGTGTTATGACACAAGCCTCTTTCTTTTGACCGGTTAAAATTATGTATAATGAGACTTACCTGTCCAGGCTGGTCTTGGCTTGGGAACAGTGTATGTGGAGTCAGTATACTCCCTATAAACTGCTTTGATGTATTTTTGAGGAATATCCTTGGATCTCGTTCTTTAAAAAAATTATATATAAACATAAACAGCAAATTATGAGAAAACCGATTTAAAATACCCTTAATAATACCACTTAATAAAATTGTATTTAAAATAATTGTAGTATTATTTTCAAGAAATATAAAGAAACAAAACATAAATCATAAAAAAAGCCTACATGAATAAAAACAAAAACCAAACAAACCCTGCTCTGATCCTGATTTTGCTGAAGTTACTTTTTTCCACTTGATTTGTAAAATCAGCGTCACAATTCTTTGAACCTAAGAGACTGGTCGTGATTCCCCCCCCCCAAAAAAAAGGCATATCAGACGGGTTGCCAAAATAAAATAATGATAAAAAAAAAAATCACCTTCGGTCAGACGTCGGGTGAGAATCATCCGAGTGGATATAGTCCCAGCCGATTTCTACAGCTGCTATATAAAACTCTCTTACAGCAGCGCCTGATTGCTGCGCTTGTTCGACGGAGGCGCAAAGGAGCGGCAGCAAAAGCACAAGTGTCGCTCTCATCGCCGCGTGCGCACACGCCAACTCCATGGTGTCCAAACACCGCCAAGGATCTGGTGCTCCTCCCGTGGGCTGAGATATTTAAAGGGAGGAGGGTGGAGAGGGGCCGAGTCACTGCGAGGTTTAAGCAAGCGGGGGAGCTGTGGTGGTGGGGGAGTAGGTGTACGTGAGATTGCGCGCTGTGGTAACACTGGATGACACTGTTCTAGGAAAGAGATTCTTCGGACTTTGCTACAGCATGTGGCAGCCATATGGAGTCAGGATATAAAGCCAAGTTGCGGGAGAGTTAAACCCCACACTCGCCTCTTTAAATATTTGTCATTAACCCTTTGATGCATAGCGGTCACTACAGTGGACAGTTATCCAAAAGCTGTTCTCTTGCTTGTGCATGTGTGTTGTTATAGTTGCATATCAACACAATGGATGCTTGCGCATCATCCCATACACTGCCACCTATTGTCCAGTCATGGGAAGTGTTTTATGTTATTTTATTTATTTGAATGCAATTAACAGGATGAGGATTAGTCAATTCTAGGAGTAGCGACAGTCGATCTGTGGATGCAATATCATTTTCTGTTATTGGTTTGCTATACACATATTTCTCTGGTTCAAAAGTCAAACGCATGGTGACCAGCTGGGTGGACATGTTTGTAACTCCATGAAAAATAGGTTCATGAAACATTTCAACTGCATTTTGTTTGTTTTTTCCATCACCAGAGAGAAATAAAAACACTCAGGAAGAAAAAGAAATCTTGACTGAGATTCTCGAAATTCACACATGAAAAGGGTTGAGAAGCTTTATTTATGCACATACGCTTCCTCTCAACCTCAGCCTTCCACATCCGAAAACTCATCAGTAAAGAATTACAGTGCCAATGACCAAATATCCCCGATTTACAAATTACTGATGAAGAACCATAATGACTATTGAGCTTAAGGGAATTCAGTGGAAAAATGACTTACAAGTGGTAGTGGAGTTCTGGTCAAGCATTTGCATACAGTGAGTGTACATGTGTGGTTAATAATTTCTTTTAACTGTTACTTTTTCCAGGTTGTAATGGTTGTACAGCAAACATCTTTAATGACTTTAAAAACAAGTGCACTCACTTAAATCTTACGAGTGATGCTGAAGGTTCTACGCCTTTTAACTTGATAAAGCCAAGGTCTATTCATTTCCTTTTAGTGATCATGATTGACTACAACTGTTAGTTTATCTTTGGCAGCATACAAAGGATTTGTTTGACAGCACTGATTGGACTGACCAATATTCAGAGCAATGGGGAAGTCCAAGGATCTCAGTGAAGATCTAATAAGGAAAATTGCATATTTACACAATTTGGGGAAGTCTCTTGTAGACATTTCTAAACAAGTGCAGATTCCAAGATCGTCAGTTCAGACAACTTGTATGTAAGTACAAATTATTTGGATGTGTCACCACTTTGCCAAAGTCTGAAGAAGAACCTAACTGTCACCTTCAGATGAGAGAAAATTGTTTATGATGTTCAGGAACAACCCAGCAGTCCCCACAAACTGCTGGAACAGCACCATCACTCTCCACAGCGAAGTGGATTTTACATCATCATGGACTGAGTGGATGCTGACAAAGAAAGACCCCCTGCTCCAAAGTCAACACCTTCAAGCTCAACTGAAATTTGCAGCTGCTCACGTGGAGAAGCCAAATGCCTTCTGGAGAAAAGTTTCACAGTCAGACAAAGATTGAGCTATTTGACCACAGTGACAAGCGGTATGGCTAAAGGAATAAAGGTGAGGATTTCAAACCTAAGAATATTGTACCAACTTTCAAGCATAGTGGTGGTAGCTTCATGCTCTGGGGCTGTTTTGCTGCCACTGGTATTGGTACACTGCACAAAGTGGATGGAATAATGAAGGACTACCTCCAAATTCTTCAGCTTCACTTCAAATCATCAGCTAGATGGCTGAAACTTGGCTACAGCAGCAGGCATGCCACAAGGCTTAATGCACCAGCCTGTGTTCAAGTCTGGCCCAGGGCCTTTTTTTTTCTTCTGCATGTCTTTGCCCACTCTCTCTCCCCCACTTTCCAGTGGCGGCTCCAGAAATATTTTTCTGCAGGTGCTGGGGGGGTTCTTTCAGTTCTCAACACACACAGACACAAGCTATTTTCTTGGGGGTGCTACGATGGTACTATGACTTTTCCAGGGGGAGCTATAGCACCCCCTAGCGCCCCCCGGCGCCGCCACTGCTACTTTCCCATCTAATTTTAATTGTTCCATCAAATAAAGGTAAAAGAAGAAGAATTAAAAAAAAGTAAAGAAAAAAGATGCACCATACAAGGCATTTTCACTCAGAGAACTGCAGCTCACAGGGTATTTCCTTATTTTCAGACCATCGTCTGGAAACCCTAGAGGTAGTTGTGCAGGAAAATCCCAGTAGATCAGCAGTTTCTGAAATACTCCAACAACGATGCCACATTCAAGGTCACTTAAGTCACATTTTTTCCCTCAATCTGATGTTTGGTTTGAACTTCAGCATGTTGTCGTGACCATGTCTATGTGCCTAAACATACTGAGCAGCTATCATGTGGCTGGCCGATTTGATATTTACATTTGCAGATGAGCAGTTGAATAGGCTTACCAAATGAAGAGGATGGTAAGTATATACTTGATTGCCTTTTTAAAAAAAAATTTAAGTATTCAGTGATGAACTGTCACAATGTCCAACTCTATACAAAAGAAAGAGTAAAACAGAAGCCATAAATATACCCCTTCATACATGCTGCAGGCAGTGTATAGTGTTTAGGATAACAAAATTTGTCAAGGACGTTTTGGCTGGTTGTGTGGTGCAATGTCAAGGATGTACTAAACTGCTGTATAATAGCATCCACATTACTCCGAACGATGCCATTTAGTTTTGACAGAATAACACAGGATATTAAGAGATTCAATTAATGTATGCCCTGGGTGGTAGATACTACAGAACACAGCCCACGAACAACAAAAGAAAGCAATCTAAACAGAGAATTAAGCAGTTTTCATGGATAGGCTTTACTGTCACCTTGTGGCCAATAAGAAGTACTGCAAACCTTCCAAGGCACATTTTTCATTCCGCTGATGAACCAATGAGTATCTCAAAAATCAAGATGCTGTTAAAAGTCTCTGGTTTCAGTATTTTAATGCAAACATAACAAAACCTGTTTAGACAACAATAACCAAGTGTAAACAACTAATTTAAATAGCCATTAAAAAAAGAAGCAATACAAATAAAAGCAATATTTCTCTTTAGAAAAAAAACCTAAGAGATAAGTCCAGATGAAAAGACTCCTTTTCCTGCAGTGACATTGTGACCAAAAGGTTCATGTTTCTTCAGCATCACATGGCACAAGTATTCAAAATATGACAATAAGCTGAAATCTTAAAAGGAGGTCATATGTACAAGATAGCTTCATAAGTCTGAGCAGATTTGATTCGACTCTGACATTAATTATAAGAATTTAAGTTACAACTGTTTTTTTCCATTTAATTTATTTATTTTTTTATAAAAATAGGATGCAAACTGGTATTTCACATTTTTCTTGTCTCTTTTTCACAGATGCTCTCACCTAAGAAGAACCTTTGGAACTCTCAGCTTGGTACAGTATAGTAATCAGTAAAGGTCATTTATTTAATATCAGCTAAACTGTAACTTGAAAGACACTGAGGTAAAGTAATTTTCTACACGTCCTTTACGTTAACACTGCAAACTGATCACCACATGGAACACAAATATTGAATCAGTTGATTTTACAGCATTATTAACTATACAGTTAAAACACAGAAAAACACATGCAGCACCAGTAATAAGAATAATATGGGAATGACATTACTCTCCAATTCAGCAGAAATATAATTATTTTGGATATATATATATATATATATATATATATATATATATATATATATATATATATTATACATAGACACACACACTCTGCATATTTAAGTGAAAAATGTTTTATTAACCTACAGTTTGTGTAAGTATGCATGGGAAAACAAATAATAATAGACTTCTGCTGGACCTAGTGCTGATCATAGCTTCAGTGAGTTGACCTCTATGATCTGCTGCAGGATGTTGTCTACATCACCGGTCTCCAAACTGATGCCAGTCAGGTCCAGCTGGGGGAGGAGGGCTGTGAGAAGCACCACCACGTTGTTACGGATGTCATGCAGATTCTCCTGCACAGATCTGAGAATACGAGAGATTCATCACTACGGCTGGAAACCCGAACAACTCAGATTTCGTATCCAGTTAAAAGAACCTGACCTTTCGCATAGTGCAGGGGTCATCAACTACATTTGTCCGAGGGCCGGAATTTTTCTCAGCAAACACTATGAGGGCCAGATGCTCTCATACGGTAAAACAGAAGGAATATTGTATCCTAAGTAATATATTATCTTTTGATAAATCAGTTTTCCTTTAAAATGTATACTATTTTTAATGATGTGATGTGCACTTACATGCTCTTCTCAGTTATGTTGACAGTTATTATGGAGACAGCGCAATTGTGTGCTGTTGTGCTCATCATAGATATACTGAGCACAGGAAACAATAAAATGTTACATGAGAGCAACAAGTTTATTTCTGCATACTTTACTTTTCAGAAGGGGAGTTTTTTTTTTAGATTTTTTTTTTTTTACGAGTTCAAATGCAAAGCCCTCCAAATCTGCCAGGACATTTTTTTCTTTTGAGAGAGTTTTTTTCCTCTCTCTTTTTCTTTTTAAAGCTGGATCTTATGGTAAAGTTTAGTCATTTTATTTCAAAGGCAATGGTTGAGGTCCTTTTCTTCAAAAATGTTATAAAGTAATTTTCCTACTTTTTAAATAAATAATATTTTGTTTAGAGGCAAAACCAACAAAATCTTAAGTCCGTCCTCTGCACAGTGTGAATGAAGGCAAAAGGCCCAAATATTAGACTCTGACAAAAAGATTTCAACATTGATTCACGCAGTACAACTGCAATGGCAAAAATGGCAGCACATTTATTTTAGCAATATCACAATAGCAGATACTTGGACACGGGAGTGCACGTCCAGCCGCCGAGCCACCTACCCGTCCGGTCCCCCATAAGCACAGTGAGACCCACACAGGCCTGGGAGTACCCTCGGCAACCCAGTAATAATCTTTCCGCAGGTTAACCACCGGAAAAACTTCCTTTAGTTAGACAAGTTTGATCGCCGAACATTTTGTCTACACAAAACAAAGTTAGACTCACCTTCAGTTGTGTTTACACTCTGGTCACTACCGCCAAAAACCGGCTGCTCAGTGCAGCCACAAAATGTTTGAAGTCCGATCTTGCATTCTGATTGGTTATGGGGACATTCACGGGCAATGGGAAATCGCGGTTGGAGGCATTTGATGATTCACACTAGTCAGACATGGGTATTTAACGGGTTTGATGATTGATTGGAGTATTGTACCTGCGGCAGTACTCTTTGGGGGCTGGATGGAAAGCTCTGGCGGGCCAGATGTGGCCCGCGGGCCGCCAGTCGACGTACCCTGGCATAGTGTATAAAAAGGTACAAAAGGGGACAACTAGAATGTTTAGGAGGACTTCCTTAAAAAAAAAGGGGGAATTTTTCTTATCACTTTGTGTGAGGTGGCAGTGGCGCAGTGCTCTCCTCGCAACCGGAGGGTCCGCTGGTTCAAGTCCCTGTCTGAGCGTGTGCTGTCACTGTGTCCCTGGGCAAGACACTTAACCTGCGTTGCCTAAGTGTGAATGTGGTTGTGTGTGTTTGGTGGTGGTCAGAGGGGCCGTAGGCGCGAATTGGCAGCCACGCCTCTGTCAGATTGCCCCAGGGCAACTGTGGCTACATTAGTAGCTTACCACCACCAAGTATGATTGAGGTGTGAATGAATGGTGCTTGAAATTGTAAAGCGTCTTTGGGTACCTTGAAAAGCGCTATATAAGAGTAAGGCATTATTATTATTTCTTTCACTTCAAATTAAACTGCCAGTCTAGACTGATACTCAGTTCAGTCATCCATTTATAAACACTTACCTTTTGTAGGTGAAGGTAAACAGTAAATAAAGTCATAGGCACTCAAGTTACAACTGTCAATACACAACTTGTGATGTCTGTCTACACAACTACATGTCCACATCTGCATAGTGCACTCACCTGTTGTCTTCATAGGCCTCAGTGTCACTGACTCTCGTCCTGCTCTGGCTGTCAGTCTTCTCCTTCCTGGGTCTGCTCAGCTCTGGCTGGTTGTTTGCGTCACTCAGAGCTTTCAACCCCTGAGGTCCTGTAGTCTGAGTCAGGCCAGAGGATGAAGTAGAGCACTGATGGACGGTAGAAGATAAATCACATTTTTTCATTTAGATTCTCATTTAAGATCAGATTTAGGTGGTTTAAAATAAATCATGTTCAGCTGCAGTATTTTTCATTTTTCTCAATAATTCACTCGTGATTGATTCGCTTATTTGATTACTGTAACAAAGCACTAACCCTCGCAAAACTACTCACTGAGACGATCAAAGCTTAGTTCAGCACTCACACTTGGGATTACTTTAAGTTCATATATTTTAGAGGTTAAATTCAGCTCTTCAACTAAATTTAATTTTAGTTATATAGCACCACAACAGTGCTTTATATTGTAAGATAAAGACCTTACAATATTAAACAGAAACCCCAACAATCACACTACCCCATGAGCAAGCACTTGGTGACACTGGAAAGGAAACCCCCCCTTTTAACAGGAAGAAACCTCTGGCAGAACCAGGCTCAGGGAGGGGCAGCCAACTGCTGCAACTGGTTGGGGGTGAGGGGAGGGAGAAGAAACCAGAGAGAGACGGGACAGAAGGCGAACCGTAAGAGAGAATTGCTAATGATTAAATACAGTAGTGGTGTATGAACACACGGATAGTGAAAAGAGATGACCTAATGACGGTCCTTCAAACTCTATACTGTGGAAATGTATGTTTCCATTTAATTCAAGTACATTTAAGTGAAAAGAATAATTATTGGTTCCTTTAAGTGCTTAAAAACGATTAAAAACGGAGTATGAAAAGAGGCCCATTTCACACCCAAAATAAAAATCATACAAGAATCAAGTGTGATTTCATTTACCCTTAAACTACCATCAGTTCAATGGCACTGACCTCAGCTATGTCTGTCTGACAGCCGACCTCTTTGCATCCAATTGGTTTAACCAGCCCCACTTTTGGATTTTCAGCGTTGCTGTCAGCCGTTGTCATCGTTCCTTGAGTTGTCTTGGTGATTTCCAGGCCTAGAAGGCTCCGGAGCTTCTGGGCCTCTTTCTCCAATCCATCCAGCCTCTGCATTTTAGCTTCCCGGTTACCCCCTTCTGGTGGCAGCATCCTGCTCTGCTGCCCTTCTGTTCGGCTCAGTGGTGACACCATCACAGTCTGCGTGGAGGAGGGCGAGTGGATCCACGTGTTGCCGGTGTGGGTTTGTGGCGGGTTTGTGTCCGAGTACTCTACCCGGCTGCTGGAGTCCTTTTTGTTTTTTTCTGGGGACAATGTCTTGAATGTATCTCTTTGTTTCCCAGGATGCAACTCCTCTGCTGTATCTCCTGAATCAGGCTGGCGAAGCTCCCAGAGGTACCCTTTCTTTTTGGCACGGTAACATAATGAATCAGACTTCCTTTTGAAGCTACAGAAAACAAAGATCAATTGGTTAATTTAACACTGATAGATATTATTTTTTTAACAACAAATGATGCATTCATTACACTATTTCCAACCATTATCCAAAGCATAAGTTTCAGCTGATACACTTGGATTAGGCTGACTTTAGATTCTTTTTATCATTAGATTAACTCATTCCCCACCTTAAAGTGTCGAAGTGCTCCTCTTCTTTCTCCAATGTCTCCCTGTCTGTGTTTTTCGTGTCGTCGCCGTCTTCATCTTCAAGCCTCTTATCACTTATCTCCTTTTCCTCAGGCGTCTCTTCTTCAATCATTTCGTTCTTGTTTTTATTGACTGCGTGTCTTTCAGCAGACTGGCCTTGCGTGTCTGTGTCTGAGTGTGACTGTGCATCGTCATTCGCGCATGTGTCATTTTGATAATCATCTGCAAAGTGATCTGTACTTGTCTCATCATATTTCACTGCGGTGGGCTCAGAAGAACTGCGTAAGAGGATTTGACGTTTAGACACTTTTTCCTGAAACTCAGAAACCTGCAACACACACAGCCGAGCACACCTTTGAAGTATAGTACGGTATGCAACACACAAGCAAAAGAACCAAACACAAACTTCACATACCTCTAGCGATTTTCGTTTTGTGCCTTTGGAATACTCTCTGCAAGATAAAAAAAAAAAAAAAATATTGTGCTTTAAAAATGGAATTTGACCCCAAGACAGCCATTCACTTTTTGAGATTACATAATGGTTGATCATTCTACCACTCGGTTAGATTGAAGTCTCCCAACAACTATTAGACTGACTGCCATAAAAAAATACATTAATGGTAACCGCTTTTCATTAAGGATCTGCAAGGCACCATCATGACTAAATGCATGCTACACTAATTCCAATTTAATTTGAAAGATTGTTTCTGTGCGGTTGGGTGTCAATGTGCACCGTTTATGAATATGATGCTGTACAGTGGTTAGAACTGCAATGATTCATCGATTTTGTAATGGCAATACACTACAGGAAAATATGGGGGCAGTATTTCAGTTGTTTTGGATGTCTTAGGCTGGAAAACATCAGCAGTATCTGGCAACACTGAGGCACGCATTGCCAGTCTGTTTGATATAATACCATGAAAATACCCAGGGCTGTAAAGCAAACAGGGCTGCTTGGTGTAAGGTTCATGTCCCTCACATCAAGAATACATCAATTTAATAGAATATTTCTCAGTTATTAATAGTTATTTTTGAAACCACAATGCTGAG
This sequence comes from Pterophyllum scalare, assembly GCA_024447675.2. NCBI lineage: Eukaryota > Metazoa > Chordata > Actinopteri > Cichliformes > Cichlidae > Pterophyllum > Pterophyllum scalare. The sequence continues at coordinate 25,423 of JAMQGT020005065.1, forward strand.
TTTTATTACTGGTACTCTGTAAATATTAATGATACTTATGCATTAGTTTTTAATTATTTAAACCATAAAGCAAACATCTAGCATACGGGATTATCAATGTAGCTAGCTTTATAGCTACATGTAGTGTGTTTGTAGTGTTAGCAGTAATGCTCTTCAAGAGCAGCAACAATCAAACGTTGCATAGGAAAAGAAATATTAGACTATTTGGAATTTCCCTTTTTTGAGCATATCAGTATTATTGTTATTGTTATATGTCGTTTTTACAGCTATAAGTATCTGTATTGGTTTTGGTGATATCAGTCTGGGTTGAAAAAGGTTTGGACACCCCTGCTTTAGCAGCAGCACTGCAGCAGTTTATTTTACTCAAAATGGGAACAGGCTTTACAAAAGAAAAACTATGCTGGATCAAATAAGACCTGAAACTGGGAGTCGAGACCATAAACTCATCTGGAAAGTGTTACTTACTAAGGTCATAAAGGAAGTGAGCAGAAGGGTCATTTTCTCATAGACTTCTACACCATCAGATTTATTTGCAACCTAATTAGTTGCCCTCTGTTGTCCTTTAGGAAGAATGCAGATTTAATGCACATCCATTTGAGTTAGTTTTGGTTACGTACCTTACTTATTTCTATGAACTGATGGCTGTTAGTGTGTTGTGTATCACCTTGCAGCCTATCTTAGCATGTACGTAGCTAACAGGTTTCTGTAAACAGTTGCTAAATTCAAGCAAGTTAGACATTACCCTTTTTGTTTGCTTCTGCCAAAGTGTGACACTGGTCATAGTAGAAATACAATATTAATACTAAAAGCTCTTATGCACCGATAAGTAAAATATTCCCATATTTTAAAGAGCTAACAGATTCTTATCAATTAGAATACAGCAGAACAAAATTTTCTCAGATTGCTAGACACACATGCATAGAGTCACATGGACAGCCACCGGAAATAAGTGCATGAAACTGACAGATAGAAACCACAAAATGGCATGTGAACCCACATGAGCAAGCAGGCATGCAGAAAGAGCAGCAGTGTGATATATCCGTCCATGTACGAATTTTCACACACAGTCAAAGTTTCAGTGTAAAGAAATGGGAATTTACAGTTTCTTGTGGCTTTTCTGATAGCTTGGTGTTAACAGCTCCTCATTCTCCTCTGCTTCCTCTGGTGAAGAGCAGCTTCTGCAAAGACAAGACTCGTGGTTACATTCAGTTCAGTCAGCAAGGATGCCCACACACTGGCTTATGTGAAAGCTCAAAATAACATTCGACGCCATGCAAATTATAAGAATGTGAGCATGTGTTCTTCTCCTTGTTGTTTTCAGTCTTTTTTCATGGACAGCAGAGAGATCAAAGTAAATGATGGAGAGAAAGATAATGCAAAGGACACGTGGGGATTAGACAGGGCTCACATTTGATCTCTTAACCACATGACCATGCAGTTCAATGACTAAAAAACAGAAAATATCTCAACCTTTAGTCCATAGCATCGGTCAAAAAAAGAAAGACAGAATTTTTTTTTTTTCCATAAACTGATAATGCCAGGGTCTCCACTCTGTGCTCTAAGTTCATTAAGCAAATATTAAAATGTGTTAAATCTAGTAAGATAACCATAATAACATGCTTGTGAAGTTACCCTGCAGTTTATTAGCTTCAAATGATAAAATAATTGAGCTCTGACTGGCCTCTTTGCAGTGAAGAATGGGTGCCAATTTTCTTTTGGGAATAAATGACAAAGATGCACAGCAGTGAGCAGCAGTATGGCTTCATGCTGAGAAAGAGCACTACAAAATGCGCAATTTGGCTTAAGAGTGTTGATGAAGAAGTATACAGAAAGGTCAGCCAGAGTTGCACTGATGAGGAGGAAGTCAGCAGTGGCAGAGAAGTATGTGAGGGTCATGTAAGATATGCATGAGGACAACATGACAGTGGTGAAATGTGTGGTAGGAATCACAGATAAGTTCAAGGTGGATGTGGGGTTACATCAGGGATTGGCTCAGAGCCCTTTCTTGTTTGCAAACATCTGTAATGAGAGTAAGAGGCAAGTATAGTAGAAGAGAGCCTGGAGGAGTACAGGTATGCACTGGAGAGAAGAAAAATGAAAACCCAGCAGAAGCAAGATAGAAGGCATGTGAATGACAGAGATTAGACATGATTAGAATTAAGTACATCAGAGAGAGACGGCTCAGGTTGAGTAGTTTGGAGACAAAGTTAGGAGAGGCGAGGCTGAGATGATTAGGACATGTGCAGCGGAGGGATAGTGGATACAATGGACAAAGGATGTTGAATATGGAGCTGCCAGACAGGACGAAAAGAGTAAGACCACAGATAATATTCCTAGATGTAGTGAAGGAGGACATGCAGAGTGTTGGTGTGACAGAGGAGGATGCTAGGCATAGGTTGAGATGGAGGTAGATGATCCGCTGTGGTGACCCCAAAAGGGGGGAGCCAAAAGAAGAAGAGTGGACATAAATGCCAAACTTGCAAGACACAAATAATTCATTTTTCCTGATCAAAAGAGCGCAACAAAAATGTGATGGAGGTGAACATGCACCAGGTTCTGCATTCATTTGTGTAAACAGAATCCCAAAATTGCGTTTCTTATTCAAGAAATTAGGGCCATTAAAATAATGATAAATAGAACCCACCTGTAACGTGAATTTGGGTTCTGGCTGCAGGTCCAGCTTTCAGGAGCAATTTTGTAAAAGCCTTCAGGGATGCTTCGCCACTTCAGACACTCTTCACACTGTAACCACATGGGACCCCTGTAAATACAGCAGCTGTCAGTAAGCAGTTGTCGTCAGTAGAGATATTCTGAACTCTTTTATCTCTATGAGTTTAGATTTGTGCATATGGTAGATCTCTTCAAGATATAAAATGTAAAAAAAAAAAAAAAAAAAAAAAGAACCTCTAAATTATTTTAGGTTGAGTGTGTCATATAGGTGATGTTCTTATGTCCCCCTGCCTCTTTTTACCCCGGAGGCTCAGTCTCAGTCCTCTGGTTTCAAGCCTTGGAAAAAAAAAGATCAATTTATCAAAGTTACATATTGTAACTTTGATAAATTGCCAGATTCTAGCAGGCACTGACCAGTGTCTTCCTAAACTGTGGAATGAAGATATGGTATTTATACTCTCCATCTGGGTCATGATGAAGCCTGAAAACGGTGGGAAACCCTTTTGTGTTGAACAGCACATTTCCTCAAAACAGTATGCAGTGACGTGTAACAGATGAAAACAAGCTTTAGAGTACATTGCTTTTTTCCAGCGGGCATGCCAGGAGTATTAGCTTTTCAGCAGGGACATGTATATAAACCACCTGTATAAAAATGCCAGTAAGTTGATTACAATTTTTTTTAAAAAAAGCTACAACAGGAGCAATACTTGGTTAGCATAACACAGTGTTCAACACAAACCATTACTGGTTATGAGTTTTGCTATATTTTTTTCATTACTGATTCTACAGTGTTGGGTTTTTGTTAAGCGTTTATTGAATTTTGGTTGTTCTTTTTGTCATTTCCTCCTTTGGTAGTACTTTACTTTTTCCTTCCTAGAGCCCTCTACTCGCATCTTATGACCAAACTTTTATTTGCTTTTCCTGCCTCTCTGAGTTTTGCACTTGGGCTTTTTGTTTGAACTAGACGTTAGACTTGGCATATATTTAGAGTCACATGAACCAGATGATTGCACTACAACTATATCTGTGGCTAGCTAGGTCTGAGTATGGACCAACTTTTCTAGTCTTACTGACCACTCCAAGTTCTTTAGACTACATGTCTATTATGACCATGCAGTGCTTTATGCTATACACTTTAAGCACTTTGTCTGTCTTACATTCGTGGCCAGTTTCAAGTCACCACTTAATCTAACACGCTAGCTTTGGACTGTGGGTGGAAGTAGCTGCAAACTCCACACAGCGAGGGCCCCAGGCAGGGTTCAAACCAGAAACCTTCTTGCTGTTAGACAACAGGGCTAACCACTGCAACACCACACAGTTTGTTTTTTTTAGCACTAAAAGCACATTAAACCGATTTTAGCATTACTTCACTGGCTCCCGGTTCATTTTTGAATTTTAAAATTCTTTTATTTGTTTTTAAATGTCTTCATGGCCTCGTCCCACCATTTGTGCCTGACTTGCTCCACGCAAACACCCCTATTGACTCAGGTCAGCTATCACTGTTGGCCATCCCAAAGACAAAGAGGAAGCTGACAGGTGACCGTGCTTTTTCAGTCGCTGCCCCAAAACAGACAGGCTGACTCACTTTCTGCGTTTAAATCCACTCTTAAAACCCATTTCTTCTCTTTGGCTTTTAACTCAATCTGAGATGTCGGCTCTTATTGTTTACTGTTTTAACTGCAGTTTTATTTTATTTTATTTTTATTGCTCTAACCACGGTCTTCTGTTTGTATGTTTTAAATGTTATGCTTATTTTTTGTTTTGTTTTTGTGCATATTTTAAACTTATTTGTTTTTACTTGTGTGCAGCACTTTTGCTTTATACATATAGTTGATCTGAGAGCTGAGTAAAAATAAAATTTAAAGATGGATTTTGTTTCTGCTGTATGGCGAGAAATGGCACAAGGGCATGGGCAGCCTGTTGCATAATCAGCACTTCAATTAATGTCAATAAAGCAGCAGTGGGACTGTAGTAGGTGGCTTGTGTGTGAACACGCTGAATACCATCTGATAATACAAAGCAATGACAGACATGCAAGACAACACTAACCTGATAGACTGTCTGCAGTTATGGCGTATCGTATGAAATATCCTTTGTTACTTTCATATCAGGCTAGTACTTCATAACGGCAACACGGCTGACTACAAAACACCTTAATTAGGCAACAGACTCAATATTAATAAGCCTATGAAACATTACAATGCCAAATTTAGAAATGATTATGAGTGTATGATGATGCCAGCCTGTAACTCTGTTACTCACAAGCATTGCTATTCTATATTTATGGCTTGGTAAGATAAAAATAACCCCAGCTTAATTATCAGGTTTCATCCTTTAAAGCAGTATCCTGAGATTCTAGATAATGTTTGTACAATTTATCATTTGTTTATTATATGAAAGTATCACACCTGCCTTACAGTAAGCTATCGACATTCTGATCATAGGGCTAATTTAACAATATCCATTTCTATTTTCTGACCTCGCTCTTCTTCAAACTCTGGCCCTAATTTCAGCTGTGAGGAAACATTGACACTTACTCGTCAGCATCCTTCTGAACGTCCTCCTCATCTCTGTCTAGAGCCTGAAACTCTCGCTCTCTGGCCTTCTTCTCTGTCACCTCTTTCCAGTAGTCGTTGAGTTTCAGGCCCAAAGCACCGAGGGTGAGTCTTGGGAGTAAAAAGAGGAAAGGACTGTAAATATCTTTAACCATGTGCACAAGTACGACTATAATAGGAAAAAAAAAATTAAAGGTCAGTGGCTGAAGAAAACACAATCGAAAGACTTCTATTAGTGACAGACCATGTGCTGTGAAACATCAACCCCCTGCAATAGCCTCACATACAGGCACATACACATACAGGGTGAAACAAGTAGTTCTAACTCCACATCCTATATTCACAAAATAAAAACAAAAAACATCTCAAATATCTGACTTGTTTTTGTGCTGTTACCTGTACTCTTTGGTGTACTCAAAGTCTTGTTTGTTATGAGCAGGCTTCAGAAAATTGCACTCAATGACGCCAATGACTCCGATGCCTGCCCTTTGACCTGAAGTCTGGAGGAAATTTGAGAGTGACATTTAAGCAGAGGCAGGTATCCAGAGTGAACACTCTGCTCGTCATGTCTGAAGATACACAGTGTCATCATTTTACTTTACCTTTAGCTGGCAGCCCACTTTCTCATACGCCTTAATGAGACGGTTCTTGTGGTACATCATAATCCCATAGTGGTCCTTGTTTTTTGGGTTAATCCCAAAGGTCACTTTCACTTTGTCTTTCTAACAAACACCAGTTAAGGCAACAGTACTGGACATTGTCAGGAAATGTAATTTTTAAATCATTAATAGGATATTAATATAAATAAATAATTGATAATGACATTTTTTAACAGAAAAATGTGAAAAAAAACTGTTGTAATTTATTCATAGAATATTAACATTAACAGTAATACACGGCACTAATACAAAACTCCAGTTCCAAAACCTCAGTTCTTGATAAGACATGAAAAGACAAAAAAATAAGCAGATATAAGACCACATGAATTGGCACTGTGAAGCTAACCTGTCTTTCCATTCATGAACACCTGTTAAATACCAAAAGTGTTTTTCCTTTTCTTTTTTAAACCAGACCCCAGTAAAGTAACACGGTTGGTTTATCTCCAACAGTCACAAGGATCCCACTTCCTCTTATACTTTGAATTTTACACACAGCGTAAAGATACACTGAAGTGTGGTTTGTAGACGTCATGCTCAATGTATGCCAGCCTCTTTGCTACTAATTTGGCCAGAATCTTCTTCCCCCTCAGTATGATCTGTGTCCTCGGCTTCAGGTACAAGATACTGAGGTAGGCCTGTGATAAACATGCAAGCAAACAAAAGGAAGGATGTTTTTAAAAAAAAAACAAAAAAAACAAAAATGAGGCTTAAAATTGAAAATACTAAATACGAAATGCTGTCTTTTTGGTTTTGTGAACGACGGTTTACTATTTAAGCTTTAAACATGATGGATGATTGACAAACTAAATGTGAAATTTGCTCATTATTATTTACAAATTGCAAAAAAGATGCTTTTTAAATGAGACTGGGGCAGTGTTACTACGAAACCACAAAGTCAACAGTTTGTCTACAGTAGTGCGGAAGATATTCTGTGCCTGCCTAACAGTAGAAGAAACTCTTACACCCAGCCCCCAACACACACAGTATGGCTTACCCACATGTAAACCACAACCACTGCACCCTTAATTTTTTTCTAACACTGATCATAACCTTTAACACGAAAATACTTCCTAACAGGTTCCACTGTCCTAACAAACCTTAATATAATACAGTGTAAAAAAAGCTCACCATGATAACAGATGATACATGTTTTTATTACCCACTCACCCTGAGACTGTAATGCATGTCCGGGATGTTCTGCTCAGCTCTCAAGGATCCGCTATTCCTCAACCCCTTCTTCAGCTCTTCGATCTGAATCTCAGGCAAACGAAAGTCACTCGGATCAGTCTCAAAGTCGAGCTCCGACTTACCATCTTTGGCTCTTCAGGATAACATAAAAGAAAGCGCCTGTTAGAGTATGTAATGGTGCATCGAGTTTCACTGCACACACTGTAATACCCATCTATAAAGCTTCTCAGATGGCTTTGCAATAAATTTAATTGGCAGCATAAAGTGACTGCGTGCTTTCACCTCCTATTGTGTCTAACTGCCATGATTTATAGCGCTTTGGGTCACCTTCAAGTGCAGTACTTGAATTGTTGGATGTTTTTAATCATTGTAGTGACCCCTCTCATTTTCCAGCGTGAAGAGGAAGTGGATTAGGAGCTGTGAGAAACCTTACCTTCTTAGCACTTTACAACAACTTGACTCCAGTCCACCATTTACTTTTAAGAAATTGAGTGAAAAAAAGAGAAGAGAATTCAAATCTTCAATTTAAGAGTTACTCTGGTCTTCATGTGTGTATGTGAATGTGCGTTGCTTTGCATAGATTTGCCTAAAGCTATGCTTATACAAATACCATATATGTGTGTTCATACCCACTTGCCTCCCTCTGATACTGACTGTGCTTCCACAATCCTTAATGCCATATGGTATTTTCAACCTATGGTAAAGACGCCAACTTAGAAACTCTAACCAAGATGCTCTGAGTTGGCTCAAACTAAACAAAGAGTGTATTATTATTGTGCTTATCTGCTTTGTTGCAATGACTGACATCATGACAGTTATCTCACAAGATTGACAGATGCTATGGATTTGAATTTACCGAGAGTTTATGCCCTCGGTGAAAAGAAGCTCTTTATCATTTAGAACACTCTTATCATGTAGTTTCAACTTAATTCAAACATGAGCACACAATTCTGACCTGCGGATGTTCCAGATTAATATCTTGGTGCCTTTTTTGGAGGGAATGGAGTCGAAGTGTTTGTGTATCTGCTCCAGGGACTTGATGATTGAGTGTTCGAGGACGGCTGCCAGGCTGGCCTGTGAATCTTCAGTCACAACCAATGACTGTAGCACTGAATTAAGGTCAGGACACAAGGGAGCATGTACGGTGATAAACATTTTCTTCAATTTCTAGAGAATTTTTTTCAGCTGTGACCTTGGTCTACCTATTTAAATTCAACTCAGCTTCTTCTGCAGCATTCAAATGATCACATTAGTTCTCACGCCAATAAATCATGAAGTCATACTGATGCAGAACAGCAAATTTACATAGTAAACCTAATATTCAATGTTATATTCTTTTCCCATTCTCTTTGCAAAGGATATTGGTTTGCTGGTTGAACGGAACAATGGGGACGATGACAGCCTGAGCTTTGATGTTTTCTAGGTATGTCTGAGACAGCATTCCTACAGTCTGACAGCCGCCGTTCTTGGTAAAGATGAGTGCATCACGCCCCAAGCGCATGGAGCCCGACTTAAAGCCGTTCCCATAGACACCGATGGCCTGCTGACTGGCCTTGGCTGAGCCCTTTTCTGTAAAACCAAAGCTGGGTACAAAAATGAACAAGAAAGTGAGCAATTGTTGACTGTCTAACACTGCAAAACAAACTGGGAAGATAAAATTAATCTAACATGCGAATTTGACACACACTGGCACATGTGGGGCCTTTGTTGGCAGTGTGTGTCTGTGGGTTAAACGCAGAAAAGAGGACCATGATCAGCATGTAGGATTACATGTGTTCCTTTGGGGTTTTTTTGTATGTGAACATCACACGTATCACACGTATCTCACCTGAGCATTTTGTGCAGTTTGTTGGGGGTCATGCCGCTGCCATTATCGGTGAAAGTTAGACAGAGATGATCAGCTTCATTAATGACATCAATCCAGATCTGTTTAGCAGACACACCGGGATCTGAGGCATTGTCTACAAGGTGACAGACAGAAAATTAGAAGTAAGAAAAAAAGAGAGAAAAACGTGGGAAGGATAGCTTATTAAATGCCTTCCTAACATTATTTTACAATGGAAACTTCCATTGTAAGGCACAGTCCAAGTGATCATGCTGCAGGAACAAAATACCAGCTCTACAAATCTATTGCAGTTTTTTTGGTTTCACAAACTATGGATGCTACTACATCTGTAGTGATCTACACTTGATTTCCAACAGAACTGTTAATCGCATCACGCCACGATCAACAAATATTAAACATGTGCTGACAGAACTTCCTGCAGGGTTATTGCTGACTTTTGTGAATTATTGTGCGCTTCTCCCAAGGAACACGTGCTTCCTTTGTTGTTTCTAAACTTCAGCCTCTACTTTCACATGCGACATTGGTACGTGTGCACTTGTGCAGCGCTCTCCCCTCACTGTTCCGGTTAAAAACCCCAGCAGCCAACAGACGGTCAGCACGTCTGAACCAATGAGAGCGCACAGAGTGGAGGAACGGCAATGTTGACAGCCGAGGAAAAAACGAGTTGTGTCACATGAAGGCACAAATATTGTTATTGCTACATATTCAACAGTACTTAGGTCTTATACATTCTGTGAAAGATAATCAAAAATGTTGAATGCTCACAAGAGAAAAAGAGCAGAGACAATGCAGAAAACATCACTGCAGTTATTAATATGACTTCCGACTGCAAAAGGCCGCAAAAAGCTCCTTTAACATTACAACGTAATTATTACCGTAACGCACTGTTAGAGACTACTAACAGACGTGTTTAGGCGTGTGAGCTTTAAATCGCTGCGCATGTGAAAGAGGAAGTCCGTTCGGTCCATATTAACACCAACACAAATGTCTGCTCAGCAGGCCGACTTTATATGCGACAGCGGAAGAGCGCCGCGAAAGAAAAAAAAGGAAAAAGAAAAGCTGCAACAACAGGTGCGCACAAGTGTGTAAAGTTTTTACTATGCACTTCATATGGCCTACCTATTAATTCTGCCACAGCGCTGAAAGGCCATGTATGACTTGTGGAGTTGCTGTTCAGGAAGGAAGGACTCATCTGGAGACAAAAATAAGATAGTGTATTAGTTTCACTTGCTCTCTCTCTTTTTTTTTTAAAGATCCTTTAACGAACATTTTCTAACGTGACAACAACCCAAATAGTCTATAGAAAACATCTGAAATACTTACAGAACTCAGGCGAATCCCATGCTCACTTAACCTCGCCATGTTTTACGGCTGAATATTTTGCTTCTTGTCGTATGAGCTCTCTGTGCGCAGGTACGTAACCACACACAGCAGTGGGCGCGTCCTCGGGGCCTCTGTCAGAGGAAGTCCGTCGAAGGCACACTGCAGCAGTCAGAGAGAGAGGCGCGGCTGACGTATTTTTCTTATTTTAATATGACGTTTGACTAAATTTTTATATTTGTTCTGAAACGTATGTAGTTGTCTTGTTATAGCGCTTATGTTTGAAATTTGCTAGTATTATTTTTAATTTAAAACTTACAATAATTCAGCTGCAAACTCAGTTAAATGGTTAAATGGCCGCTTTATTAGATACACCCGTTCAACTGCTCATGAAAACAGATGTGTAATCAGCCTATCTGCATCATACGGTCTAGATGGCCTGCTAAATTTCAAACGGAGCATCAGAATGGGAAAGAAAGGTGATTTGGGTGACTTTGAATGTGGCATTGTTTTTGGTGTCAGATGGCCTGGTCAGACTATTTCAGGAATGACGGATCTACAGGGATTTTCCCACACAACTATATCTAGGGTTTACAGAGAATGGTCTGAAAAAGAGAAAATATCCAGTGAGCCGGCAGTTCTATGGGTGAAAATACCTCATTGATGCCAGAGGTCAGAGGTGAGAGGCCAGCCTGCTTTGAGCTGATTGGAAGTCAACAGTAACTCAAAATAACCACTCGTTACAACCAAGGTACGCAGAAGAGCATCTCTGAATACACAATATGTTGAACCTTAAAGTAGATGGGTTAGAGCAGCAGAAGATAACATTGGATGCCACTCCTGCCAGCTAAGAACAAGAAAACTAAGGCTACAGGATGCACAGTGTCACCAGAACTGGGCCATAGAAGATTGGAAACATATTGCCTGGTCTGATGAGTCATGATTTCTGCTGTGGCATTCAGAAGGCAGGGTCAAAATATGGTTCAAGGAGGGGCAGTCATCTGTTGTGACCAGCTGGTGGTGAAGAGAGGGAGACAGGACAAAAGACATGCTGTGGAAGACAGGCAGAGATTAATAATAACTAATGATTAAATGCAGATTGGTGTTTTAACAGTGTAAAAAGACGTGAATGAAAAGAAACACTCAGTGCATCATGGGAACACCCCAGCAGCATAGACCTATATAGGCTTATTGCAGTATAACTAAAGGATGGTTCAGGGTAACCTGATACAGCACTATTTATAAGCTTGATCAAAATGGAAAGTTTTAAGCTTAATCTTAAAAATAGAGATGTTGTTTGTCTCCCAAAGCAACTTTAAGGAGCTGGTTCCACAGAAGAGGGGCCTGAAAGCTGAAGGCTCTGCCTCCCATTCTACTCTTCAGTAACCACAAGTAAGTCAGCAGTCTGAGAAAAAAGTGCTCTATTGGGGTGATATGGTACTATAAGGTCTTTGAGATAAGATGGGGCCTGATTATTCAAGGCCTTGCATATAAGAACAAGGGTTTTAAATTCAATTCTGGATTTAACAGGGAGCCAATGAAGAGAAGACAATATGGGAGAAATATGCTCTTCCTTTTTAGTCCCTGTCAGTACTCTAGCTGCAGCATTCTGGATCAGCTGAAGGCTTTTCAGAGAACTTTTAGGACAGCCTGATATTAATGAATTACAGTAGTCCAGCCTAGGAGTGATAAATGCATGAATTATCTTTTCAGCATCAAGTTGAGGCTGGATGTTTATATTTTTAGAAATATTGCGCAAATACAAGAAAAGCAGTCCTACATATTTGCTTAATATATGCATTGAAGGAAATATCCTTGTCATAAAAGACTCAAGATTTCTCACAGTGTTACTGGGCCAAGGTAATGTCATCCAGAGGAAGTATCTGGTTTGACACCATGTTTCTAAGATTTGTGGGGCAGAGTACAAGAACTTCAGTTTTATCTGAATTTGTAAGCAGGAAATTAGAGGTCATCCAGCCATTCCTGCAGTTTAACAAATTGATGTGTGTCATCTGGCTTCATAAATAGATAAAGGGTATTATCTGCATAACAATGAAAATGTCTGCAGTGCTTTCTAATAATACTGTCTAAGGGAAGCATGTATAATGTAAATAAAATTGGTCCTAGCACAGAACCCTGTGGAACTGCATAATTAGCCTTAGAGTGTGAAGAAGACTCCCCATTTACATGAAAATATTGGAGTCTATTAGATAAATACGATTCAAACCACTGCAGCACCATCCATCCATCCATTCACTTCAGCTTATCCTGTTCAGGGTCGTGGGGGGGCTGGAGCCTATCCCAGCTGACATAGGGCGAGAGGCAGAGTACACCCTGAACAGGTCGCCAGCCTGTCACAGGGCCAACACAGAGAGACAGACAACCTCACTCACTCACATTCACACCTATGTGAATATGAAGGTATAAAACTCTTATAATTCCCTTTGTCTTTTACGAGCAGGAAGATTGAGGCTCCTCTCCTGTTTGTCATCCAGAGGCAAACATAGAACAATTTTCCTTTTGTAATAAACCATATTATTCATAAAGGCTCTGTCTACAAGAGTTTCTCCAAAACTCACACAGCAGAACGGAAGCAACAGCAACAAACTCTTTTTCCAAGCTAAATGAACATCTTCTCAATTAGTGAGATGACATTTCTTCTCCAGCTTATGGTTTATCTGCTTTAAGGTGCACTGTTGTGAGTTATACCAGGCACTTCTGATTTGAAGCTTTCTTTTTCAAAAGGATCCACAGTATCCAGAGTTGCAGTGAGGATGTAAAACTATTGACCACATAATCGACCTTTGTGGTAGTAGAGTTTAGGTAGCTGCTCTCCAAAGTGTTCGCACATGGCACTGAAGCGCATAAACATGAAAGCATCAGTCCATCCTGCATTACCAACACTAGTTCAGACTTGTGTTGGCAGTGCAATAGTAGTGGTGACATTTTCTTGTCAACCTTCGGTCCTCATAATACCATTTGAGCATCATTTAAATGCCACAGCCTACCCGAGTATTGTTGCTGACCATGTCCATCCCTTTATGACCACAGTTTACCCATCTTTTAATGGCTGCTTCCAGCAAGATAATGCACCATGTCACAGATGTCCAATCCTATGAAACTGGTTTCTTGAACATGACAATAAGTTCACTGTTCACTCATCTTAATCCAATAGAGCACCTTTGGGGTGTGGTGGAGTGGGAGATTTTCATCATAGATGTGCAGGAATTGTGTGATTACTATCATGTCAGTATGGACCAAAATCTGAAAGGAATGTTTCCAGTATCTTGTTGAATCTGTGCCACAAAGGATTAAGGCAGCTCTGAAGGCAAAAGGGCATCCAAGGGGTATCTAACAGATGTAATTTATGTAATTAGTTTGTGCAATTAAAAACAATTACTTTATGATTTTTATATGTAGGTATATGTATTGTGGGATAGGCTCGATCACCGACCGGTCAACATATTCTCACTCATTCCTAGGGCACAAAATACTGCTGTTTTGTCAAACTGCTGGTGTCTCAGAATTACACACCTGAGGTCCTTGGGCATGATATGCAGTGATGCATGTGTTATGGCACTAGTGAGATTGGTTTCACTTGTAACTCACTATATTTCAGTCTAAACCACAATTTTCCCCTAAATCTAACCAAATATCTTATGGAAATGAATATTAAGTGAAATATGTAAGTGAAACAGCAAACAAACCACAGCTTTCAGTCATGATTAAAGTTGCCATCACTCACCTCTTCAAAACAAACATTAGAAACAGAGGCTTCAGCTGTCATGGTCCTCCAGTCCTCCTGTGTTTGCTCACCCATTCTATCTGTCTCTCCACCTTACTTTCTCTATTTTCTCTCTGTGTGTGATAGCTAACCACACCTTGTGTTTCAGAGGTGGATTCTTCCTCTGCTCCCACCCATCAGTCCTGCATACCTGGGATTAATAAACTCACCTCTGGTGATCGTCTGATTGCTTCTTGGCTAGTTAAAATGAAGTAGAACTTTCAGTCAACACTGAATTGTTAAACTGGGAACAGTTAGTGTCTTTGGCGTCTTCTTCCTGAAAGTTTGCATTCATGTGCTCTGTGACACTGCCTCACCTGTTTGTTCTCATCTGCACGGGAATCCCCCCTTCCTTTGAGTGAGTTAGAGAGAGAGCGAGAGTAAGCCCTAAGGAGAGTTTTGTCTGGAGACTTGTCTTAGATCCACTAACTGGAAATCTACTGTCTAACCTTGCCTCTGCTCCACTGCAAATAAACTTTTTTTCTGAGTCTGCATCCTGAGTCCAATTCACTCCATAGATTATGACATCAGATTTATCAATGAAAAACATAGAAATCCGTACACCAGAGCGCTCCTGGAAAAAATATTTTACTTTTTAAGGTCCGTTCAGTTTAAAAAATATTTTTTCCAGGAGCGCTCTGGTGTGCGGACTTCTACGTTTTCCACTGATTCTTCGTTTTTCCTGCACCCTTTAATTTTGGATGTGCGTTTTCTACTGAGAATCAGATTTATTATAGCCAACCTAATAACATTTACAGATGGACTGCAAAGTATTTATTAACCATTTACAAAGTTTTGTAACCATCAGTTGCAACTTTACAGTGGTTTACAAACTAATCATTAACCAATTAGTCAACAGCAATAATCACTGTTGAGAGTAAAACACTGTTAACTAAAATTTAATTATCAGTTTACCATTAACAATGTTATTATAAAGTGTTGGCAAATGTTTCTTAAATCTGCTGAGTTACCAGTTAGATTTGCAAATAGGTCAGACTCATTATTACAAAGCTGCACAGTGGATGATAATTGCATGCAGGAATATTTGAAGAAGCAGACAATCATAAACAAATAGCAAATCCAGGAGTTCAACAGCTATCGCCTGTTTATTAGCATATATATATTTTTAGAATGTGTGAGATTCTTTTATTCATAAAACAATGCACTATATACTTAAGTTAAACTTCTGTAATGTTTTAGTGGCTCCTACTGTGGTGGTTTACACATCTGCCTAACAAGCAAAAGCTCCCTGGTTCCATCATGGGAGGAGACACAAGCCTTGATGTGGTTGTGTGAGGATGTTTTACTCTGGCATAAAACTCTGCCAACTCAGTCATGTGGAGCTACCCACTATGGCAATCCCTTGTGAATAATGGAGCAGCTGGATGTAGCTGCTTCTTCTTCTGTAATGTTTTAGTAACTCTTTGCTGTGAGGTAAACCCATCCCCCAAATGAGCACATTACACTCCAGCAATCCTGTTAATGGCTTTTAAACTGTAAGATGGCTGAAGGTATTTGTGCAGAAGTGGCAGGAGAATGCAGACAGATCAGAAAAGCAGACTGACAACAACCAGTTTAACTGCTCCCAGTTGAAATAGTGATTTTTGTTTTCCTTGTTTGTCTTCTCAGGGTCCCCAAGCTTGTTGCAATAGACTGCTGTTATCTAGCTGAGTGACAGGTTAATTTGTGCACCTATTAATTTAACTAGAAAGAATTTTTTGCGTCTCCTTTCATTTATTTTAGTTTTTTGCCTCTGGGGGTTGAGAAAAATGACATTTATTTTAGTTTGAACTAATATTAGAACTAATTTTGACATACTGTTTACATTAAATTGATTGCTTCATACCAATAACCTGCTTAACCAAAATGAGACTGGATTACTCTGTGCAGTTTTGTGGAACTTTTTCATATTGTGCTGTTGTTACACTCCTGAAATTCTGTGCTCACTAGA
This sequence comes from Pterophyllum scalare, assembly GCA_024447675.2. NCBI lineage: Eukaryota > Metazoa > Chordata > Actinopteri > Cichliformes > Cichlidae > Pterophyllum > Pterophyllum scalare. The sequence goes on from JAMQGT020005065.1 coordinate 41,396, forward strand.
AGTACAAGATGGCAAAGTTTTGGCAGCGTACAGCATACATTTGCAGGTACAAAATGAACAGAAGAAATGGCGGTAATTGTCTTCAGAAACATTGTTTTTTTTGGTTCTTTATTATCTCCTTTAGCCTTAGCCTCAACAACTCAGTCCCTTGTCGCATGAAAAAGTCCCCATCTTTGGTCTCCACTGTTGGAACGTTCCAGTTTTTCTTTCCATCCATTCACTATTGCAAAATAGTCTTCTTCAGAAAATTCCTGCAGGGAAAAGACACGGGACTGAGTTGTTGAGGCTAAGGCTAAAGGAGAATAATAAAGAAACCAAAAAAACAATGTTTCTGAAGACAATTACCGCCATTTCTTCTGTTATTTTGTTACCTGCAAATGTATGCTGCTGCGACTGCCAAAACTTTTCCATGTTGTACTTCTAGTGAGCACAGAATTTCAGGAGTGTAACAACAGCACAATATAAAAAGTTCAACTTACAAGTAATCCAGTCTCATTTTGGTTAAGCAGGTTATTGGTATGAAGCAATCAATTTAATGTGAACAGTATGTCAAAATTAGTTCTAATATTAGTTCAAACTAAAATAAATCTGTCTCAACCCCCAGAACAAATAAAATAAATGAAAGAAACTGTAGTTAAATTAATAGGTGCATTGACCTGTCACTCAGCTGGATGACAGTGTATTGCAACAACTGGGTTCTGAGACGACGGAAAACGAAAAATACTATTTCAACTGGGAGCAGTTGAACCCGTTGTGTCAGTCTGTTTTCTGATCTGTCTGCGTGCCTTGCCACTCTGCACCGGAATTCCTTCCAGCCATCTTCCTTGAGCATGCTGCGAGTGTGATGTCCTCATTTGGAGATAGGTTTTCTCCTCACAGCGGAAACTAAAACATTTTTACAAAGAAGAAGCAGCTACATCCAGCTCATTATTCACAAAGGGATTGCCATAGTGGTAGCTTCCACATGACTGAGTTGGCAGAGTTTTATAGAATTGAAACATTCCTCACAGCGGCCTATGTCTTCCTCCATGATGAACCAGGAGTTTTTCTTGTTAGCAATCTGTAAACCACCACATAGGAGCCACTAAACATTACAGAAGTTTAACTTAATTGTATGGCATTGTTTTATGAATAAAAGAATCTCAGCAGCGTTCTGAATTTGTGTGTCCTCTAATGGAACAGGCGATCCTGTGAACTCCCTGGATTTGTAGTTTGTTTGTGATTGTGCTTCTTCGGATTCCCTCATGCAATTATCATCCGCTGTAGCTTTGTAATGATGGATTCTGAGAACCTGTTCAACTGGATATTCCACAGATTGAACGTTTTGCAACACTTTATGATAGAACATTGTAAATGGTAAACTGATAATTAAATTTTTGGTAGCTCTTTTCAACATAATTGCTGTTGACTGTTGGTTAAATAATTAGTTTGTGAACCACTGTAAAGTTGCAACTGATGGTTACGAAACTATAAATGGTTAATAAATACTTTGCAGTCCCCATCTGTAAATGTTCTCCAGTTGGCTATAATAAATCTGGATTCTGCATCCAAGCGCACATGTAAAATCCAAAGCGGATCCAGTGGAAACCGTAGAAGTGCGCACACCAGAGCGCTCCTGGAAAGAATTCTTTTTTAAACTGGCAACCTAGAGTAAATATTTTGCAGAGGTTCTCATATACATTCTTATGTTTTCGTGAATAATCTGATGTAGTCTGTGGAGTGAATTGGACTTGGGATGCACTCAGGATTTGCAGTGGAGCAGAGGCAGGTTTAACAGTAGATTTCCAGTTAGTGGATCTGAGCAGAATCTGCAGACAAACCTGTTTGGGCTTGTTTCAACTCTGTGCAGCTCACTCAAAGGGGGGAATTCCCATAGGGAGTAAACGACGGTGAACAGTGTCCTCAGGAGCACATGAATCAAATTTTCCAAAAACAACCAACACTAGCAGTTTAACATTCAGTGTAACTGAAAGTTCTACTTCCTTTAACTAGCCAAGACAATGAACCAGAAGTGTATTAATCCCAGGTATGCGGTAGCAGAATTGCACTCTAACACCGAGATATAGTCCTATCACACACAGAGAAAATCCAAGAGTGGTGGAGAAACAGAATAAAATAGGTAAGCAAACACATGAAAAAGAGTTTGTAATCCTTTGTGAGTGATGGCAACTTTGATTGGTAAACTGAAAGCTGTGGTTTGTTTGCTGTTTCCTTTAAGTTTTCACTTTAATATTCATTTCCATAAAGTATTTCGTTAATTTAGGGAAAATTGTGGTTTAGACTGAAATATAGTGAGTTACAAGTGAAACAATCTCACTAGTGCCATAACACATGCATCACTGCATTTCATACCCAACCTCAGGTGTGTGATTCTTGACGCCCAGCAGCGAAACAGCGTTGTTTGTGCCCTGGGTTGAATATGTTGGACCAAAAAATTCAAGTCGAGCCTATCCCCCACAATACATATACCTACATATAAAAATCATAAAGTAATTGTTTTTAATTCCAGCAAACTCATTGCATGAATCTGTTGAGATACCCCTTCCAAGATGCCTTCCTTTAATCCTTTGTGGCACAGATTCAACGGATTCTGAAACATTCCTTTGAGATTTTGTGGTGCTTGACGTGATAGTAATCACACAATTCCTGCACATCTATAATAAAATCTCCCAGCTCCAGCTACTGTATTGGATTAAGATGAGTGAACAGTTATTGTCATGTTCAGAAACCAGTTTCATAGGATTAGACATGTGACATGAGTGGTTGTCTTGCTGGAAGCACCCAGAAACATGGTCATAAAGGGATGGACATGGTGAGCAACAATCTCGTGCTGTCAGCATTGAATTGATGCTCAAATAACCAAAGGTGACAAAGAAAATCCTCACACTCTATTGCACTCCCAAACTACAAGAATTCTGATTGATGTTGGTGATGCAGTGGATTGATGCCTTCCATGTTTATCAGCTTTGGTCATGTGAACACTTTGAAACACTCTCTAAACTCTCTTACCAGCAAAGGTCGTTGTGTGATGGAATAGTTTACATCCTAGCTGCAACTCATTGGATATGTGGATCCTTTTGAAAAAGAAAAGCTTCAAATCAGAAGTTGCCTGGATAAACTCACAAAGACATGCACCTTAGAGCAAACCATAAGTCCGGCAGATGTTCATCTCACTAATTGAGATGTTCATTTAGCTTGGAAAAAGAGTTTGTTGCTGCTGCTTCAATTTGTGTGTGTGAGTTTTGGACCCTGTGAGACAGAGCCTTTTATGAATGATGTGGTTTATTACATTGTTCTATGTTTGCCTCTGGATGACAGAACAGAGGAGCCTGCATTCTCCCTCTCCCATAGAAGCAAAGGGAATTATGAGTTTTATGTCATGTTCGCATGGTGTGAATGTGAGTGAAGTGAGGTTGTGTGTCTCTCTGTGTGGCCCTGTAGCACTCTGTTGTAGCTCCTCTCCTATGTCAGCTGGGATAGGCTCCCAACAGGATAAACTTTGAAGTGAATGGATAGATGGATGGTGTTGCATCATAAATCATCTGATGACTCCATCTTTTTGGTGAATGGGAAGTCTCACACTCTGACATACAGATTCCAGCAGGATTGTGCTGAGAACCATTATTACGTATCATCCCCTTGAACAGTATTATTGGAAAGCACTGCGATCCAGAAATGTTCCTTATCTATTTATGAAACCAGAGTGACACATCCAAATGGCCTCAGAATATAGTGTTTACAAATTCAAATATGAAGATTGTATACTCTGCCACAAATCTTTGGAACCTGGGAAAATCACAAACTCTGTGGATGACATTACCTCACCCAGTAACGCTGTGAGAAATCTAGTTCTTTATAGATTTCCTTCAAATGCATATATTAAGCAAATATGTGGATCTTTCTTGTATTTTGACAATATTTCTAAAAAATATAAACATCCCACCCTCGTTTTGATGTGAAAGGATGATTCATAGATTTGTGAGTTTGATAGGAAACATTGAAACCCCTTGTTCTTATATGGCCTTGAAATAATCAGGCCCTCTCTCAGACCTTTATAGGTCATATCACCCAATAGAGCACTTTCTCGGATTTGCACTGGTACCTGAAGGTCAAATGGGAAACGTCTTGCAGCTTTCAGCCCTCTTTCTGGAACCACTCCTTGGAGCGCTTTGGAAACGGAACATTCTTTTTAGATTGAGACTGAAACTTTCGTTTGATGAAACTTATGATATATTTCT
>JAMQGT020005066.1:0-21514 GCA_024447675.2 Pterophyllum scalare
TATATATATATATATATATATATATATATATATATATATATATATGTATATATATATATATATATATATATATATATATATATATATATATATATATATATATATATATATATATATATATATATATATATATATATATATATATATATATATATATATATATATATATATATATATATATATATATATATATATATATATATATATATATATATATATATATAATATATATATATATATATATATATATATATATATATATATATATATAAATAAATAAATAAATAAATAAATAAATAAATATGTATTGCTGGTCATAAATTTGTTTTGGGATGACACATAATACACATAAAACATCACTCTGGCTGTAACACAGGTTAAAGCACGGTGGCCAACCAAGAGGAGGAAGCTTTGCACGAGAAAGGTGTTCGCCGTGGCAGGGTGGAGACGCACCATTTGGACTGTTCAGGCGGTGAGCAGGAGAAGCTTTTGTAGCTCAAACTGTGTCATCATCTTTTATTTAAGCGTCCCACCGCTGTGGGAGCGTGAAGCGCTCCACCGAGGACGAACTGAGAAAGGAATCAGTGGGACAAATTAACTGAGGTGACTTACCTTCCACGTCGCTGCTTTCCTCTCCCTTTCAGGAAGATCATAATCACTCGTGCGAACATGTTTCCAGCTGATGAGCTGTGATTCGCCGCAACGTCACCAAGCCTGCCACCTGCTGCAAAGGTGAATTTCAGGTGTGACTGAGCCTTACCAGCCACTTTCCCAGTCATGGATTAAGCATGGTCCTAGACTAAAAGGAAAAAGTCACTGAAGACCACAATAGGAAAAAGTATTTAGTCTCAGGATTAGACATAATCCCTGTATGGGAAACTGGGCCTAAATGTTAGCTCACCCCAGATCAAATGTACACGTGTTTCCTGTTGATCCACCTGTGTGGTTTTGCTGAGATATCCAGATGTGTCTTGTCTTCTGTACAGAGGAGCCAAACGACTCTTTGCCTGCTGGAAAAACTCTACGTCTTCTTTCACAAATCCCAATCCTGCCACAAACCTCACTGAGCAGTTTCATGAAGGAATCTTCACCCTAACCCTTCTTCTGTTCTTCTATTTTATGAGCTATTCTACTTGATTCAAGCTGTTTTCTTATAGGTTGAGTTTCACGGCTTTAGGGAGCAACAGTCACGCTGCGTTTGCTTTGACAGATGCAGACAGTAGAAAGAAAATAGTTCCTACATGAAAGTGCTCACAACAGGGTTTGTGTATTTTTTTTAATTTAATTTTTGTTTTTAGTGATCAGGTCATGATGTGTGAAAAAAGGCATTCCCGATGAGTCTTTTCTGAGCCGTGCAACTGCAGACAGATAAACGGCAGCACAGGTCAGAGGAAGGGTGTGCGTTTGATTCGTTAAACTGTGTATCAGCGTCACTGCGCTTTGAGACAAAATTACTTTTCACTGGTGGATTTTATGCTGTTTAACACGTGGAGCCCCCGTCCTTCCATTAATATGCTGTGTGTGAGGATGGAAAAGCCTGCAGAGAAGCTGCGACATGAGAACCAAATGCTTCGAATCAACGCGTTCATTAAACAGTCACACTGAGCTCCGGCCCTGCAGTGGATGGATGCAGTTGTGAAAGCAATAAACCATTAATTCATGCATTCATCCGTCTTCCACCGGCTTCTGCCGTCTCTCTGCCTCAACTCTGATGCTGGAAGGGGACCAAGATATTTGTACTGATCAGGACTCTGTATTCCTGCTATTTATGTTGTTCTGGTTTAGTTTTTATACATGATCTGTACCACCGTGTTTTCTATTAACTCTATAAATGTCGACTGTACATACCAACACGAGTCACTGTGTGAGTTTTTCTCTTCACAGTAATTATTTTATCTGTAAAGCAGTCCGGCTTATAGCTTCTCTAGAAATGTGGAAATAACTCCAAACTGTCACTCACAGAGTGGATATCATAAAAATGATTAAACTTAAAAAAAATTGAACTTGAGTTTAAATCTGATCTTAATTACTTCTCCAGCTCTGGTTCTTTGTACAGGCCATGAACATCCAAGTATTGGAAAAAGTTGGCTGCAGCACCTGGACTACACCAGTCTGTGATGGAGCCTTCACAAGGGCTGTGTGGAGGTCTTTTATTTTGAAAAGATTTATATTCCATTCCTGGGTCTGACTTCCTGCAGTGGAGCCGTTTATTCCCACAAACACACACACACACACAGTCCCACTGATTATCTAAATGGGTTTCTGGATCTTCACCAGTGGACAGGATGGAATGAAGGTGTGACCTTTAACTCTTCAGTGGTGGCGTTCACGTGTGCTCACTGCTGCACACAAAACACTACAGATTCAAACAGAGATCAACATTTGTCTTTGATTTTACTATTTTAATTGTTCCTCATGTTTTGGGAAAGAATATGTAACTCATGGCACTAATTCAGCTTTCAGAATGAAAATGATTTTAATGCACTTTCTAAGGAGCAGCAGAAAAGCCGTGCGGTGGAGACACAGAGCTTCCCTGTGTGTCTCACTTGCACTTTGCTGCACAGTAATGAGACTGAACCTCATCCTAAACTCCCCACACAGCACGAAGGACCCGCCGCCGCTCCCTCTGAGATCACATTCATTACTGAGCATGTGCGTCTCAGACGCAAGACGTATAATGACTGTTTTACCCTCCTGTAGGCTGGAGACAGAAGGAAAACACACGCACCACACTCTGTGTGTGTGTGTGTCTTATTCTGCATAAAATACACAGCTGTATATGAACATTATAGGCACACAAACTTGTGCACATATTCGCTGTGAAGCCCTGGGATGATAACAAACTCACAGAGCGCCCACACGCTCAGGCAGCGCGCTGTGTGTGTGTGTGTGTGTTTATGCTTAGCTCGATCCCATAAGTAAAGCAGAGAGGCGATAATACTGAAAACTGTCAGCTAAGCATAACACACACTGTACTGCCAAGTGTGTGTGTGTGTGTGTGTGTGTGAGAGAGGGCTGCTTCATTATGTTAATTTTCTCAGTGTCTTTCTCATTAGGGCAGTAATGGCTGACAGCAGGATGGCACAACATTACACTGAGGTCTCTATAATTATTCTACAGCTAGCAGGATCTCCGTGTATGCATGCACTAATCGGTGTGTGTGTGTGTGTGTGTGTGCGTGCGCGCGCATACATGGAGATCCTTTGTGTTGTGAGGAATAATTGAAGCCTGTTTGATTTCCTGTGTTTTCCTGCTTCGGCTGCTTTTCACTTTTATTTTATTGTCTGTCTCTTTGTAACGAACCTATCTAAGTGTGACTGCATGTGAACGAGGCTGATGAATGAGCCTGAGACACACAGAGGTCATTAAATCAGCGCGGGCCTCCTGCTTGCACGCTCACAGATGTTAAAGGGTACTTAATGTAAATTTCTGTGTTTAAAACCTTCCAAAATGAGCCGAAGCATCGACAGACAGTGGAGAAATAACTGTTGTGACTTTATGTCCAAATACGAGAGAAATAAGCTGAAGTCAAACTCAGGGCGGGACCGTTTGTACCACAAAGCAAATCAACCATTGAATCATTCGTATTTACAGTGGCGAGTAGGAAAAGAGAAAGGTCAAAACAGCGCCCCGCGGTGGTGAAAGAGTTAATGAATTTCTACAGAGGGTGATTACAAAAAGTACCTTTAAAGGATTTTTTTATGTTTAGTTTTGCATGTGTGAAAGTTTATGATTGATTCTCATAGATACTTTTCTAACTCGAGCTTCACTTGCAGGCAGTTTATTCCCACCGTCATCATCAAAAATAAATAAATAAAACGAAGCCATGATTACGGCTTTGGTGTCGTTTCAGCTTCAGTTCTTCGGACCTGTTCATACAGTCTGTGGAGGCCGCCTGCTGTCGTTAGCCGATCACTTAGCGCTCCGCCGTGGCTGCGACCATCTTCTGTGTGTACAGTGTACGAGCTGTACAGTCAGCCCTAAAATAAAGTCACTTATTGTTCTGTACGAAGAACAGAAAGACCCCGCTGATGGAATGACTGCTGACTGTGGGAGGATCCACCTGCTCGGTTACGATCCGGCACAATCCACAAGTCCTATAAGAGCTTTTCATTAAAGTTCAAATACATATTTCCAAACCAAAGCCTTTCATTCAGCCTCTCATCGCTGTGTACATTCACTGATTACTCATCTGAAAGTCGGCTCGCTGCGAAGTTAATGTATGACACGGCTCAGGGGTCCCTTCCTGGAAATACTGCTTGTGAGTCTAACTACTGGTTTTCTTCTTCATCGCTCAGCTGGTGTTTTGTCTCCTTAAGCTACAAAATGCTGGAATTTGTCGTCCCTTTCTCATTGTTCCCTGTTACAGATGTGTATTATAGTTTGGGTCTGGAGACCACACAGATTTCAGGCGGACCTAAAATAATTAAGCAGGAATTATACACGGTTGATGACGCAGAATCATCTGCTTTTGTGGAGTCCCTCTGAGGTGCTCGTGCATAGTCAGAGCCTCGGACTGAAGTGGACCCGGCAGACTCCACACAGCACACCTATAACAGAATGAATACTCAGCCATGGTGTCTCCAGCTGTGTGTGTGTCCCCATCAGAGAGCGATTGCTGCTTTGGTGGAGCTGCATCAGGGTCTCCTCCGTCTGGTCTTCATCACTGCTGCTCTGTCCTCTCTGTCCTCTGACACCTCAGCAGCAGATATTTTACAAACCCAGCAGCCCATTTCAGCCGTTAGAGGCTCGAGCTGCAGATACGATGAGAATTAGACTGAAAGTCGTCTTTGGACGGGCACTGCTCTTTAACAACGTCAGCATCGGCTGTGTCAGGATCTTTAACTTTGCTGGGACTGATGTCCTTTCTTCATCAGTTGGTGTGGATTTGCATTTTTAGCTCATCCGTGACTGCACATCTCTGAAGCCGTGTTTGCCAGGAGGCTTCCCGAAACTGCAGAGGAAGCTCGTGGGCTCAGAGAGGAAGGGAAAGCCATCCAGGTGCTCTCCAGGTTGGATGTGGGAGCACCTGTGCATCTCCTGGCCGGGCGTTCCTCACATGATTAGTTTGCTATAACTGTGTGTAGGAACTTTATGGTAATATTATGCGTGCTAACAACAATCCTGTTCTCGAATTGAAGCCTTGAAGCCGCACAGAAAGGACCCAGCCTGCTTCCACTTAAACTGAAGCAGCACACGTCTCTCCAGGCCTGCGGAGCCGGCTTTAATATGCACAAACTTCCTCCACTGTTGTTAACTGCTATCGCCAAAGGCTGAGTGCCTTCAATATGGCTGCCAGAGGCTGTCACTTGAGGCCATTTTATAAAATAAAAATTTGTACACAGGAGAGTGCATGAGGCTTAGAAATGGAGCCGTTCACTCACACACACACACACACACACACACACACACACACACACACACTGCTATGGTGACGGCAAATGTGATCATAAATCATCTTTATAAGCATGGCTCTGGATGAATAATGAGTCGAGACGATACACAGAGGTAGAAGAATCCCATTTTCAGCGGCTCTTATTCCTCAGCAGTCGGAGGAGAGCGTCTGCTGGGATTTCAGCACAGGCACTTGAGAAGCGATGAAGACGGCAGCGCAGCCAATAAAATAATTGTTCCTTTCAGGGCTGTCGGAGCAGAGAGGACAGAATATCGGCGCTAACAGTCTGATGGGCAGATGAGACAGAACACAGCAGGAACAAATGCAACCGCTTCTCTGGCAGCTCGCTCCGTTTCAGGGACGCCATCCTGCAGCGCTGCTGTCACACAAACAGGAAACATGAAGCGGGTGATGTGCGTGCAGCTGAGGTGTATCTGACAGCAGGGTTTCCCCAGGGAAGCTCATTGAGCACACTTCAAATGTCTGCACACACTCTCAGATGCTTGGATGCCTTCAGACCTGCTCTCACTGATGATGATGATGATGATGATGATGATGATGATTTCATTATCTCTACACTCCAGGATTCTGAGAGTGAATTCGTTCGTTTGTGTGCCTTCGTTCAGCACCTGGTGAGAAAACTGAATCAGTTCTGCCTTTCCTTTGAGGTCAAAGGTCAGAGCGCAGATCTTTTACGTGTGTGCTGGATTATTTTGACGTTACTGATATGAATGCATCTCCATAAGGCTGCACACTGTCGTGGAGAACTGAGATCGAACACAAGCCTACCACTGCACGTGTCACGAAGCAGACTCAGGAGCCCAGCTGCAGTTTTCCAGTTTTTACTGTAAAACGAGAACGAGTTCGTTTTGGATAATCATTAAAAAATGCCTGAGGTGAACGATTGACCAGCAGAGAAAACCCCAGCCCAGAGCTCCACCTGAGAATGAGAGAGAAAGCTGGATACTCGAGGGATGTGTGCCGTGTCCTGTCAGGAACTCAAACACTGCTACATTTAGAGGGTTATCCTCAGTTCTGGTTTACTCACTGACACACGTACGCCCCTCAGAAAAATGTGGGAACTTATAGTCTTTGGTCCTAAGACTTATTCCTTCTGTTTGCCCCTGAATGTGGAATCGTGGTGAGCGTTCAGTCTCTGATGAACTCTGGGAGAACATTCGTTTTCAGGTGGACTTCAGAGACAGTTGCACATCAGCCGTCAGAGTCCCGGCTTGCAGGCGTGACCCGGACACAGGTTTCCTTACTGATGGGTTTGGAGCGCTGTTTGAAAAGCTGAAGGGAAAACTCAGTGACTGTTACAGGATGAATTTGCACACCAGATGTTGAACTTCTATCAGTATCATTATGTCCTCTGTATCTGCCCCGCCTCTGCTTCCACAATTTATGATGTGGGCTCTCTTACTGGAGGCACCAAACTTTATACCAGCTGATTTTTATCATGTCTCACTTAAAAAGACACAAACGTTTATCAGTACCCCCCCCCCACACACACACACACACACACCCGCGCAACCAGGAAAGATAAGATATTAGATCTTTGTTATGGATCAGTAAAGGATGCCTATATATCACTCCCACTGCCTCCTCCTGGCCCTGCAGGTCATAAACATGTGCACTTCATGCCCATAAATGAAATGTTTTTTTAAAAAGAAAGCACAGATGGAGGACAGGAGCAGGAGCGCTACGACTGCACAGACATGTTTAAGCAGTTTTTGCAGGGATGATCTGGACAGACATGCTGATGGCTTTTGGAGAGACATGATCGTTCTTTGTAAGCAGATTCAAATTTCACCTGACAAAAAGCCACGGTTCACTAGCTCCAGCACACGGATGAAGAAGCTTGTCTTTAATCTGATTTATTATCTAGATGTTGAAGGTGGCCACAACCCCTCCATCCTCCCTGAAAGCTGCACGTCTTACATCAGACTGCAGACGTTTAATTAAAGAAAGCTGCGCTGCTGGCCTCCACGTTTAACCCCGCGAAAGCGGCGACTGCCCCCTGAAAGCTTCCAGTCGCTGATTTTAGAGCTTCAGTTTAACATCAGTGGGCGTGAAAGTGTCTCCTCTCCTCTGTCCTGTTGTTTTTTTTAGAAGACAAGCTGTCTGGTGTCATTGGCTGTAATTACAGGCCCTGTCACCTGGCTGTGCTGACCTACTATTACCACACACACACACACACACACACACACACACACACACACACACACACACACTGCTCAAACACTGTTATCAGACTGGCTGCTTTGCATCCAGCAAACTTCACAGGACGTCTCTCACACAGACACATGATGCAGTTCATGTTTTGAATGAATTGTGTGGGTCTATTTACCACATGAAAAGCATCTGACTTTTTATGTTGGAAACAAACAGGGAGGTGACAGCGCTGCTGCAGAGTTTAGCTTCATTTTTAAATCATTAAGACAACAAGAAACTTTAACGAGGTCCATGGGGAAAGAATCTCTGCAGCTGCACACATGGGAAACACACACATAATTAACTCCAAAGGTGCAATAACAACAAAAAACAACAACAACAACACCACAACTAAACGCAGCTTGGATATGATGAGTGGCTGAATTTCATATTCGGTGTCAGGGCTGCAGAGGGATGGAGGACACAGGAACAGGGAAAGGGAAACCAGAGCTTTGCTTCTTTGATGCCAACGACCAAAAACCAAATCCAAATGAAGCAAAACAGGAAGTGGGAACAAAGAGCAGAATTCCCCCCACCCCTGGAGCACAAACAGAAAATACAGGTGAAGACAACTTCTCACACTCCAATGACCACATCAAGATTCAGTAACCAAGGAGACCCGGGATTGAACCACCAACCTTCCGATTACTAGATGACCCGCTCTGCCTCCTGGGCCACATCCTTACGTAAGGTGACTGAAGTGCCGCACTAGCATACTGTCCTTGCTTTCAGCTGCCCTGATGGACATCTTCATGGATATCAGTGCTGTGGGGGCCGCTCAGCCTAAATGTGAGGCAGGACGATGAAGCGCACCGCAGAGATGCTGCGGTAAGTTCTCTGAGGCACGAAGCTGCTTTCAGGGTTCCTTCTTGATCTCCTGGCTGCAGTCGCTCGTCCATCTGTTCACCGTGGAGGGGCCACGATACGACTCCCATCGGTGCCTCTGTGTTTGCGCTGCCAGAGTGTTTAATAGCAGCTTTAATGTCGTTCTGTTATGCCAGCTAATGTTCCTGTTGGTGTGCATGTGTGCATGCACGTTTCATTGTCTCCAATAAAGCCCCGTGCATCTCAGCTCTTTCAGTCTGTGAAGGCTCTTTATGATTACAGATTCATTTTTATGACTTCTACATTGTGGTGCTAATTACCTCGTTCACTGGTTCACACTGAAAACTGAAAAGCCTTTTTAACAAACCTTTTAGTCCCGAATAATCCAACATTAAAATGACATCTAAAAGAAGTAAGAACTGTCAGGGAGATACAACACAGAACTCTTATTAGAAACCATATTTTATGAATTGAGAGTCATGAAAACAGAGAGAAAGAAAACAGAGCAGAGGAAGCGCAGAGCGAACTGGTTCAAAGTGCAAAGGACTGATGGAGCAACAAAGAAAGTAACAAACAGTGCAAATATAACACTAAACCATCATTTATAGTAATGACAGATATCACAGTTGGAACCAGAAAGTAATCCTTTGGTATCAGTTTGTGTGGCTCTTTGTGTTTGCAGAGAGGATTATGGGAAGTCAACCTACAGAGAGCCTACAAGACTGTACGTAAGTTGGATGCTGATTGGTTGAAAAGTGGCACGAGATTACCAAAGATTAACAACAATAATAATAATACATTTTATTTGTACGCGCCTGTCAAACACCCAAAGACACTTTACAGAAGAAAAACAAAACAACGATCACATAAAAGAAAAAGGATGCTGCAGTGGACAGTTTGTGTTATTTGTACGCTCACCTTCATTACGAAGGAGTTTTGTATTTCATAACTTGTGTCTTCTGCACAGCACAATCAGGAACAGAGAAGAGGGAGACGGTCACCTCGAGCCTGTGGTGGCTTGAAAACCACAGCCTCAGCCTTGAACATGCTAAAACCTGCTGCTCCTGAACAGAGTCGTGACAAAGGGCCACCCTGGGGGAGTCTGGCGCCCCCTGAGAACAGGTGCGATTGGCTGGGAACGGTTTGGGAAGAGACACTGATGTGAGAAGGACCGGTTACTGTGCTTCCTAACAAATGTCCCGGACTCAAGGTGTCACTGTTCTTCTCGTCCTGACACTGACGTCTCAACAACGTGGTACTGTAACTGTGCTGTCCTCTGTGGCGTAAAGGATGAGGCTGCTGACGTTCAGCAGCTTTACAAACGGTCCTCCGGAGCTGCTGCTGACGCGTGTCCCACACTGCCGGATGATGCCGCGTCGCCGTGTGTAATGAAGGCATCACCACCTGTGACACCACCGCCTCTATTTTAAAGCGCTCCTCTCCTCGGCTTCATTCAGCTTCACCAGCTGAGGTTTTAATTCAGTTTGATCTCATTCATAAACGTGCTACTGGGAGATGGCATTTGATGCATTTAAAGGGTAAAAATAAATGGCTCATAAAAACAGAACTCAGCAGTTTCTTTATAGTGAATTATGATATTTGTCTGTGAGCATCCGGCCGGTCTCTTTGTTCTGCAGCTTCTCGCGATGAATCGAGATGTTAAAATAAAGTCTGTTTACGGTTTTCTGTCTGTCAGCCAGTCTGTGACCTCTGTGAGGTGTCATCATAAAATGCAGCAACGCCACAATAAAAAAAATCGGTTTACTTGATTTAAGAAGACAGAGAGCCAAATCGGCCGAGTAGGGCAGGTGCTGAAGTCTAAGCAGAGACTCCCAGATCCCCCTCTCCCTCAGCACTTCCTTCAGCTCTTCCGAGGGACACCGAGGAGCTCCCAAACCGACCGAGCTCTCCTCCCAGCTGGACGTACACCTCACAGAAGAGGCCGCTAAACCTTCAGTGAGGAGTTTAAATTCCTTTATCATCCCTGTTGCTGGACAATCCTTCAAACTCCAGATTAATGTCCAATGGAACTTTTCAAAGGTCAGCTTTGAATTTCTTATCCCTCAGTATCCACACATAGAAAGTGCAAATACAGATGAAGTAAGGCTGGTTAGCGATCAGTTAGAGTTCTGAAAGTCATTGTGGGTTCCTGGATGCTGAAAAGTCATGTGACCGTGTTAATATAGAGCTACAGATATTACACTGACAAATATCCCCACCAAGCAGGAGAGTGAGTCCACAGATGGCCCGAGGAGCTGCTGGAGCGAAATGAGAGTCACAGCTGGAGCACAAATGAATCCTGATGTTTTCAGTCATCATGGAGAGACGGGGCGGCCACAGCGCTCAGAGCGGGGCGGAGCTACAGAGAGGCTTCCATCAGATCCTGACTTTAAATGTTCTCACAGCAGAGAGCTGAGGCGGGTCCTCGATCGCTTTACTTCAGGAGATTTAAGAGACGACATCACATTTACAGAGCAGCTGTGACCCAACACCTTAAAGCCTACATATTTCCCAGGCTCAGTCTTGATGTTTTAAAGCAAAAATTAATCTGAATTTCTAAATATGGACAGAAGATGATACTGCACTTAAAGCAGGACTGATCTTTAAATATAAACCAGCAAATACACCTTTTTAAATGACTGACAGGTTGAACACATCTGCTCTTCTAAATCAAAACGCTTTTCATATAAGTGTGTGATTAAAAAGTGAGATTTTACTGCTGTTAAAAAAATGAGAGAATCTACTCGTGGAATAGAGAGTTAACTGTGGGGCCGACCACACAGACGCTGCTCACCCACCCAAAAACAAAGGGTCGATCTAACAAAGTAACACCGGACTCCACACTGAACAGTTCAGGTAACTGGACTAGTTAGTCTTTTCTACAAACAACACGTTTACCCATTCATACAAGCACATCCATAACTGACCTAAGTGCTTTTGTCCACACACATTCATGCTCCAACACTTGCGTCGGCGAGCAACTTGGGGTTCAGAGCAGCCAGGAATCAAACCGCCAGCCTTCTGAGCCACACGGCCTCCGTTTGTTTGTGTTCATGGACACAAACTAACCTTTGACCTCTGGAGTGAAAGCTGCAATGACTCGTCTCTTTATTTGGAAAATATAATTTCTGTGCACAACTGCTGAGACTGTGTTGAACTAATAATTATTGGACTTTAGAAAAACAAATTACTGTGCACTTCTAAAATAAAATAAAAATGGTTTTAGTTTTAGTCTTTGTTAGTTTGGGCAAATTTGCCAACAGAACCTCGATAAAGCTCCATGGCTGCGCCTCTGTTACCTTCAAAGTGTTGTGTTTATTTTGTTATATCTATTCTGAACTTAAATCTCGCCCCCAACAAACACTTATCCAAGTTATGATCGTATAAAAGACTAAAACTAGACTGACATCTGCACTGAATGGAGCAAACACATGACAGAAGCTGTCTGAAACTAAACTTTAAAATGAAACAAAAGCATTAAAATAAAATCTAATAATAAAAATATGTAACTCTGGAGCTTTGGCACATTTTCAAACGACAGCTACAGGACAAACCTGCAAACCTGCCTGTGACCAAAAGCCTGCGTGCTGTGTGATGCTTTTTCTGTGGCTGAATGCATTTTTATGGTGCTGTGGGGGGTGGTGTCAGTTTGATGTGCTTCTCTGCCTTGGGCCCCCCCACAGTCGAGGCCACCGGTCACCCCTGATGGGACCACAACTGTCAGCCTCACAGTAATCGCAAGTCTCCAGGGAGCTGGACACCCGGCCTGCCTGCCCGCCGCCAAATAAAAGCTGCTGCATGAATTCATGTTTGTTTACCAGCGAATCGCAGCCTCTGTTACACTTCCCGACGCTCGGCGCTCCCGCTGCAGCGCCTGTGAAAATACATTTCTGTTTGGGAAAATCGATTTGGGAGTACTCGGATCCCATGAAAGTCATCTGTGCAGCACGAGGGTGGAGTGTAGGGTTTGGAGCATCGCTGATTTGTAGCTGTAATATTATCTTAGACACTGACGGAACAAATGCTTTTCTACTGTTCCTGTGGGAAGTGACATCATACTGCAAACTGCAAGTTTGCTCCTAAATTTGGAGAAATGGTTCCGCATCAATGGGATCAGGGATCCTGATTGATCAGTGCACGGGGAGGTTTCCCACTCAGCCTCAGTCCACCTTAGATGAGCTGGGGCTGGCAGCAAAGTTTGGATCTTGTTCCTCGGTTGGTTCTTGGCATGGTGGAGTTTGAACTTCCTGTTTGGATGCAGTGATTTCACCACAGACTGAGGTCTGAGGGTCTGAACACCACCAGCATCCACCAGCTCCCCTGTGTGCATCTCTGGATTCCCTGAATCTGTTTGTCGGATTATGAACTGTAGAGGATGGAATTACTCCTTTTTTAATTTGCAAACATTCTTCTTTAAATGTTGATCTCTTTTATTTTCCACAGTCTTCCACAGAGAGGTGAAGCCCTCACTGTCCTTCCTTCCTGCTCTTTTTAGATCCGAGCATGTCACTAATTAGCCTCGTTAGTTATGAGGTTTTCCACCAGCTGATCTTTTTACAGTCTCTTGTTGCTTCTGTACCGACTTTATTAAAGCATTTTGTTGTCTTCAAATTCAATTTTTTTTGCAAAAAATATTGAACATCTTTTCACTTTTAAATTGAAATGTTGTATTTGTCCCTTTCTTAAAATGAAATATAATTTTTCAATGATTTGCACGTTTGTTTACATTTTACACACCATCCCAGTTTTTCAGGAACTGTTTAACCACTTTGTGTATGTGCGGCTAAACAATAAGCCTTTAAAAGCTTTAAAAACTTCCAGGGAATTTGTTCCAACAAGCTTGTCACACTGGGAGCATCCCATTCTGGGTCAGCCCAACCTGTCCTCCTTCGTGGCTCTCTTTGTCTCTCCAGCTGCATCTCATCTCAGTAATCAAGACCTCCACTCATACTCCGCTCTGCCAGCTCAGTGTCTCCGCTAGCATCCCGTCCAGCCCCTCTCTCGCTCTTTGTGGATCAGCCCGTCTCTGCTGCCTGCCAGGTCGCCTCGCTCAGCCTCCGGGCTTCCATCCATCAGCCCAGCCTCACCCTCAAGCTCTCCACCTGCTGGCCAGCCTCGCCTCCCACTGCTTTGCCTTCAATAGTCAACAGCCCAGCCACCGCCTCTGGCTCCCCACCTCCTCCTGAACTTTGTAACAAATGAGTTTGGCCTTCCGACTCTTTGTCTGCACCTGGGTGCACCTGTTTTGTAGTCTCACGCATCAAAAGTAAATCAAATGCACCTTCAGTGGATCTTGAGTTTTCATCAGTCCGGCCGGTGTGCAGTTTAAGACATCTGTAGCTGCTTCTCACGTCTGTAGTTATTTAAGAGTTTTATTCTGACTAGAAGCAATAAACATCTCTCTCCCACAGACTCGGATTGTCCACAGTGTTACAGTACTCTTATTCAACTGACCTGACTGACTTTTTAAATATATTTTAAAAGTCACTGAAAGCCAGAAATATTGATGTATTATTTTATCAATGGCGTTAGAGTTATGAGTCACTTGCAGCCTTTTAATAGACTGTTGTAATGCTTGTGAATGATGCCTCACAACCTCTCTGTTTATCTGAGGTCGAGAAAGGTCAGACTCAGCATTTCTCTAATGGAACAGAGATGTATTATAGCTGTGGGGATCTCGATTAGTTTGGTTTATACTTGATGAGGTTATATGAGACGGCTGCATTGTGAGCATTTAAATTTGTGTGTCTGTATGTCTGCGCTGCAGTCACAGAGCGCCTGTTGGTGCAAGGGTTTCACTGCCACTGCCATGAGCTCCTTAACTGAAACTGATCAGATTATGTGACTTTTAGTCGAACGACTGCAACACGGAACGGGAGAAAACATAAGAAGAGATGCAAATTGGTCAAATTTTAAAAAAGGAGAAAAATTATATATTACTATTGCGTTGTGAACAAGATACACACAGTTACACTGTTAACACAACATATGGTTCCCAAGTGGATCCAGAAGTGGCCATACTGTATTTGGGTGAGAGCACTAAGCTGGATGATCTGTTAGTCCAATGAAGCCGAACAGCAGCCATATTATTGGTCAGATAACTGCATTAAAAATGCTCCAAAAGGCTCCAACAGCACAAACACGGTCCAGAGGTCCAGTTCAGGAGACTGCAGGCAGCTGAGGTGGAGCCTAGCAGACAGCTAGCAGCTACAGCCGCCTGTGTCACTATCCACCTGTCAGGTCAATGAGGCCACGCCCCTAACAATGCAAACTTTAAGCCTTAATCCAATTTAAACAGGTGAGTTATAAAAACAGTCCTCCCCCTGTACAGCTGTTATGAAGGGGGAAATTATCCACAGAGACCAAAGCAGTTTCTGTATCAGGCTGTTGATTTCTGCTGGAACAGTTTTAACATGGGATGTGTAAGGGGACTGACTCACTGCTGGAGCCTCTGGTGGACATGCAGAGGAACTGCAGATTGGAGCTTCAGTTTTTGGCTCCATTTTTTTAGGCCAAGGTTGGACCTCATAGTACCGTATCACCGCAATAGAGCACTTTGCTCTCAGTCTGCTGGTTCCTAGGATACTTCAGAGTAGAATGGGAGGCAGAGCCTTCAGCTTTCAGGCCCCTCTTCTGTGAAACCAGCTCCCAGCTTGGATTCAGGAGACAGACACCCTCTCTATTTTTGAGATTAGGCTTAAAAAGCTTCTTTCTGTTGAAAGGGAGTTTTTCCTTCCCACTGCAGGGTTCTCAGCCAGAATTTTTTTTCAGCTCGCTCGTGTCTGATCGTGAAATCCTCAGCCCGGCACAAGAGCGCCTCAGCAAGGTGCAACGCCTGGCGATCAACCGCTAGCTAGAACACTGCACTGTTGCCAAATGCTTGCTCATAGGGGGTCGTTTTGACTGTTGGGTTTTCTCTGTAGTTATTGTAGGGTCTTTACCTTACACTGTAAAGCACCTTGAGGTGAATGTTTTGATTTGGGCTATATAAATCAAACTGAATTGAACTGGCACTTGCTAATTTCATTTGTGTAGAAGAGCATGTCACATTAAGTGTAATCCATGGTGTGTACTGTGGCAGATATTTAATGCAGAAGAAGCTTTTAAAACTTAACTAAAAAACAATCTGAGTTGACAGTCTGACAAAGAACATCATGCTCACTTTGGGGCAAAATATATTATTTAAATTACTTAAAAAACATACTTGAATGAATAATTGAGCATCATCAGCATACCTGTGATAACTATTGTTGTTTTTCCTGATGATATCACCTATATTAACATATAATGTATACAGAGGAGGGGGATGAAACAACTGCAGAAGTCTGAGACCCTTCAGATGTTTAGACTCTTAACCCATTACCAAGAAAGGCATTTGATCCATCCCAAATGTATTCAGCCACAAGAACAGATGGCGTGGCCCCAAAGAGTCCAGATCTCAGCATCATGGAGCCAGTCTGAGATCACATGAAGACACTGAGACAGACAAAATCCACAGAACAACTGTGGCTGCTTACCAGCCAAGAATCTTAAAAACCAAGGAGCTTAAAAGTTTCTCCCTAATGCTTTTAAGGTTCCTTTAAAGATTACTAATGCTAAAAAAAAAATGCTCACAGGGTTTTGAAGGTTGTTATAAATAAAACTATTCATGCCTTTACATTTCTGAAAGCATCCCTCACTTAGTGCCCAGACAGTCTGCACAGTCCTTCAGGTTTTATAATGCTTGGAGTTCTTTGTTAAAGCCTTGTTCCTTTGTCTTTTTGGACCTCTGGGAACAAAATGTTCTGCTGCATTCAGAACTTTTTTGTGATCATTTTGAATGTTCTCTCAGCAGTACATTAAAAGCACTTTCTGTTCAGGTTATCACCTTCAGGTGTGCCTCAGTCACACCGTCAGTAAGAACCTGGAGACAGCATGGGTGGTTCCTAACTTAGTGAAGTGGCTCTGTACCTGCAGTCATAATTAGAGCTGGTCTTAGAATTCTCTAAATCACTGCTTCACAACCATAAACCATCAGATCTTTCATCGAAACAAACCATCAGCATGATCATCATCATTTAACTTACTCACAAGTTTTCCACCTTCTAACAGACCTTGTTAATATGTAGCCATCTTCTGAACTTTGAATACTTTTAAAGCCACCGGTGAACCATAAATGTTATTGAGTTCTTATTGAGCTTAATCTTATAAAGTTCAGTTCAGAGCTGAATTGAATTGAATTGACTTCCGATTGACATGACCAGGTGTCATTACTGGTGATGTAAATTATTATTTGCCCAATCTACATTTATCCTTCACCAGCAGTTTCAGATTTCCTTCTACAGTATGTCACCTGCTCTGGCCCTGGGAAGACAATTGACTTTAACCAGTTTGTTACTGGTGGCTAAGCTACCTTGGTCCGCTCCGACTGCAGGGGCCTGGCTAGCTACAGGATTTTTGAGGGTGCGGAGCCGGGCCTCCAGTTCACTGAGCCTGGCCTCCAAAGCTGCAAACAGGCAACATTTGTTACAAGTATCGTTACTGCTAAAGGAGGCCGAGGAGTAACTAAACACCTGACACACAGAGCAGGAAAGTGCAGGAGGGGCAGGAGAGGAAGCCATGCTGCAGAGAGCCAAGCTAATAGCTACACTAAGCTAGTGAATCCCTAAAGCCAGACTAAGTGAATAATGTGAACACAATTTACAGGTGATTCAGCTTGAATAAACACGTGAAGATTACACTACGAAATAAGTTGTTATCTAGAGATTTATAATTAATCAAGCTACACAATAGCACCACTGTGCTCAGTAACAGGAACACGTTACTGAGTGAATGAACATGAGCACTGCAGTGAGGGGCAAACACATCACACTCTTCTTAAACATTTCTTTCATCACTGTCATTGCTACGCTGTATTTTTTTAAAAAAATCTCTGAAATGATGTGATATTTTTCACGGGCTTGTCCTCGTTTATACAACCTGCATGAAACAATATGGTGAGACCTCATGTGGTGAAGTATGTAAGATGATCTTTTTGAAGTCCATCTTCAGGAAACACATCAACATCACCCACTGTCACATTTTAAAGCAGTTATTTAGCACTCTTCCTCACATCTTTGCTTCACCTCATGATGTTTTTCATCCACTATTGACTATTTGACTGCAACAGGGGTGTTTTTGATCTTTGATCATCAGCTTGCCCCAGTCAGGAGATCCTACCAGGCTCTGGTTTGTCACTGAGCAGCTCTCCACGTCACACTCCTTTATTCAAGGCTTTTCAGCCTCCTCCAAGATGTTCTTGACGGCTCTATTCATCAGTTGTAACTCCAGAAGCTCCAGGACTCACTGAAGGGACTGGGCCATATAACCTGACGCCCTGCCTCTGGTGGTTCATGCTCTGTGTACTCAGCTTTCAGTCCTCCCAGGAGACCATCATTTCCAGAAGTACAACTTGCTTTGTTGTGTCTAATGTCAGAATGGTGTCTGGACGGCAGCTGGGTGCTTCAGAGAACTCAGGTGGTGTTTTTTCTGCCTCAATCTGGTGTGTCCAGCTGGAATAGACTTATTATTTCTTACTATGACCAGAAGGCAGAACCCCCTGCTGCAACAGAATTTGGCGAGAACATCATTCATGGAAAATATTTTCCCCTCATCAGCTAACAAGGACAGCAGTGAGCCCCTGGAAGCAACACAATTCTGAGACTTATGCTTTATAAGTTCTTCTCTCACTTATCAAAATCCATGACCCTGAATTAGATAAGTGCAAAAAATGGATGGACAGATGGACGGAAGAGCTTTATTATTAGGAAAACCAGTTTGTTTGGATTCTGCATCAATGTGAAATGGTCACAGAAACGTCATTTGTTCTTGTACAGAGACCTGAAATGTCCTGTTCTTTTGTTATAGTTAACTGATGTGTTTCAGTGGGAACAGTGTTTTGTGTCTCCATCACATGTTTTCACCAGGATACCAAGAAGACTGAGCTTTGTGTCTGTAGTTTTACAGTCCTGAATGAGCTCTCTGTAAACTGCTGTATGAACATAATCAAGTGTGAAATGATTGTGTTCATGCAGACAGTAAAAGAAAGGGGGAGATTTGTGTCCAGGACCGTGAAACAGTAGATTGAACGTAATGGTTTTCATGAACTCTTGTGAGACTGCGTGGTTCCTTTCCTCACCTCTGATGAAGTGCAGTAAACACTTTTCTAAGCTTCTTTAATGGAAGGAGTTGGGGACAAAATGAGGCAAAACCAAACAGTTACATATGAAAATCAATAGAGAAGATAGTGAAGTACCACTGTGTCTTCAGCTTATCTGCAATTATGTTACCAGTGAACACTATGGGATGTTGTTTGTGCTTCATTAACACTATGGATTTTACATTTTCGACTGAAAAGTGTGTGTATGCCAAATCTGTGACTATTCAGTTACAATCTCAATGTGTGTGTGTGTGTGTGTGTGTGTGTGTGTGTGTGTGTGAGCAGAGTGGACCTCAGTCCCAGCCCATTAGAGCAGCTATCAGCCTCAACAGTAACAGATGGCGCCGACTGCCCTCTTCAGCCATTTGTTACTGTGAGAAATAAACAGATAAATAAAAGAAACATCACTGCTCTGATGCCTGTGAGACCAAAACAGTGTTTAAAGGTGTTTAGAGGCCATGTGTGTGTGTGTGTGTGTGTGTGTGTGTGTGTGTGTGTGTGGGCAGCAGGATAATGGGGAGAAAGCTCAGAGCAGACATCCAAACTGTAGCTTAATGATTACAGTGAACCAGGCAGAAGCAGAGAAGCTGTAATGGAGGCAGCCATATATGAGATTTATCTCCTTCTGTTTGAAGTGAAGACAGTGTTGTTGTTTTTTTACAGTGTTTGGCTCATTTTTAATGTCAGCATGTGGGAAACGTAGCGTACATCTGTTCTCTGCGGTGAGCGCCTAAAAGCCTGTCGTCGCTCTCGGCAGCAGTTTTACTTTGTGCTGACGGCTTGATGTTTTGGATCAAAAGACTCGTTTTTTTCTGTAGTAACATTTACCGTTTAAATGTCCAGCAGGCTTCAGCCATACCTCCATCCTGACAAAGTATTACAGTGAAGATGTGTAACGCCGTCATCAAGGCAAACAGTGGCTAAATCCTAACGACTCTGGTGATTGCCTGTCTTTTCTTCTAGAATCCTCCTCCCTTTAGCTTGAGTTTTTATTTGTGGTTTTTGATAAAATATCTAACAGTGGTACTCACAAGATGAAAAGTAATCCTGAAGGTAGCAGGCTTCTTACTTGCTACCACGGATCAATGTTAGTGCATTGTGTGATGCATTTATAAAAAAAAAGTTACAGTCATGTAAAAAAAAGAAGGTTTCCACAGGACTTGCTGTAATCCTGTGAAAAAACAAGTACATGCTTACTGCTTCTATAGGAACCAAGAGGGTAAGTAGCAGCCAGGTGCTGCTAATCAAAGTAACTTGATTAATTGATCATTAGTAAGTGTGACCACCTCTATAAAGATATTCAAGTTGATGGTAGTACAATTAGAAAAAGTCTGAAGAAATATAGTTTGTTTGGAAATGTTACCAGAAGGAAGACTCTTCTCTCTAAAGAGAACATGACTTTAGTATGCAAAGCTGCATCTGAACAAACCACGACACTTCTGGATCAATGTCCTCTGGACAGACGAGACCAAAGTGCAGATGTTTGTCTATAATGCACAGCACTGGTCATTCAGGAGGAGCTAAGAGTAGAGCCACAAATTCTCCAAATCCAAAGGAAACAGATGATTTGGCATTTCCTCTTCAGGGATGTCCTACAGAGGGGGTACTCCAAGGCAGAGCCAGGACATGCTGGAGAGATTATGGAGAGAGCTGAACTATACAACAACTTTATTTAAACAAATAAACACAAGGGACTAAGCTGGACAGGTCAGTTACACGAAACGGCTTGAAAACTAGAAACTCAGAAATACAAAAACACTCAGAACAACGTTAACCTAAATGTATAAAGACTTAGGACCCGACCAAGGACAAAGACAAGAGCAGACAATAAATACACAAGGGTTAATGAGGGAAGTGATAACAGGTGGGAAAACAGCTGAACAATAATTAGGCAGAGGAGACAGGAGGAAGCAAAACTGAATACAACCCACAAGGAGTACAAGACTACCAAAATAAAACAGGAAGTGACTGACATAACACAACCCAAAACTACAACAAAACAGAACTAAACAAAAAGGAACTCAAAGCACTGGGCCACTGGCCTCAGGACCATGACACCTTGATGTCCTTTCAGAAGAACTGGAGTGAGTTGCTGGTGAGGTGTGGGGGTCTGGACAATACTGCTCTGTGACCTGGACTTGGATAATAGGTTGAATGCAGAATCTTAAAGAAAATACAGTTTTGCAAACATGTCGACACCTAAAGCATTGCTGGTGGAGCCAAGACAATCTCACACACACACACACACACACACACATATATATATATATATATATATATATATATATATATATATATATATATATATATATATGTGTGTGTGTGTGTGTGTGTGTGTGTGTGTGTGTGTGTGTGTGTGTGTGTGTGTATATATATATATACATATATATATATATATATATATATATATATACACACACACACACACACACACACACACACACACACACACACACACACACACACACATATATATATATATATATATATATATCCCGCCCAAGAAGGGTGGTTGAGAACAAACAGAGCTACGATCCCGTGGGATTTCCAGTTACAGACTGACAAACTTGTGATGGCTAACCAACCAGACATCGTAGTGGTGGACAAAGAAGAAAGAAAGAAGGCCATAGTGATAGATGTTGCAATACCAAGTGATGGCAACATCAAGAAGAAGGAACAGGAGAAGCTTGGGAAATACCAAGGGCTCAGAGAAGAGCTAGAGACGGATGTGGAAGGTGGAGGTAACAGTGGTTCCCGTGGTAATCGGAACACTCGGGGAGTGACCCCCAAACTGGGAGAGTGGCTCCAGCAGATTCCAGGAACAACATCCGATACCTCTGTCCAGAAGAGCACAGTCCTGGGAACAGCAATACGTAACTGAACGAAGTAAAATACGCACACAT